>SRQL01000482.1:0-21250 GCA_018360575.1 Claviceps sp. LM454 group G7
CCCCCCCCCCCCCCCCCCCCCCCCCCCCCCCCCCCCCCCCCCCCCCCCCCCCCCCCCCCCCCCCCCCCCCCCCCCCCCCCCCCCCCCCCCCCGAGAGTTCAGAAGAAAGGGAGTGTGTGAGTGTGTGAGTGTGAGAGAGAGAGTGTGTAAAAGGAACGAAGAAGGAAGATATACCCAGCTCTTGGACCATGGCTTCAAAGACCAGATATTGTATGTAGGCACGGCGCTTGGCTTCCCAGGCACCGTCGGGGGGATCAAAACTCCCCAGGCCCAGACAGACTGCTTTGTCGACGCGCGAGCATGTCCCTGCGTTGGCTCTGATGAGAAGTCTGATGGAGTGGCAGCATTGCTGGGTGGGGAGGTCTTGACGCATGCGGTGGTACTCGGAGGTGATGTCCTCGAGGGAGCGAGAGGCTTCCGTGTTGCGGATTGCGCGGGGTGAGATGATAGTAGCAGTGGGAGGTTTTCGTGAGCGACGGTTCTTCTTGGGCTGAACTACTTGCCATTGCTGTTGCTGAGGGTTCAAGGGCTGTGAGAGCTCGGCTCCGGGTGACGGTGTGACGATCAGGCAATCCTCCATTGTTTTATTATTCGTTGGGAAAGGTGAGAGTGAGGATTATCGGTTATTTGCCATCTGACTGATGAGCCGCATATGAGACTATGGTATTAACGTGGTGCGTTGGTGGTGAAGCCGGCGCTGGAGTGAGTGCTGGGCGATGATGTCTGCTCCTGGCAGATGCGCAGGTAGCGGCGCCGCGCAGCATGTCTACAGTTACACGGTTCGTTCGTAACTTCGTAGTGGGGAGGCAAAAAAAAAAGAGGATCGTACGGTGTACCTAAGGTTCTACAAGGAACCTAGGTTACGTAGGCCGACAGTCGCTAGTCGAGGGGATGAAATGTCTCCAAGATACTTGCGATGTTCCACGATACTTGTCTACGATACTGTAATAACTAAAACCTCTGGTAACATGACAATTTTGCCTTCGCTTGCGCTTCAAATCCGAATTGATTGATAGTGCCGGTGACGTCTGTCTCTCCCCCGGTCGCAAAGCGTTTCGCCCCATTGGTTCCGCGCCCAACATTGGCCACGCATTGTAACGCGCCACCTTCTGCTTCCTCCACTCGGGCGCTTAACTTGCTTCGCAGGTATGTATGATTCCCTCGGCAGAACCCGCCATTCCCGCCTCTCCGCCAGCGTCTCCAGGGAGGATATGGTCCCAATTCCCAAACTCTTCAGCGTCGCCGCCCTCAGGACTCAGCACCCCCAGGGCAGGCTGTAAGTGACGGAGAGTTGGTCATCACCGCTTTCTTGTCGTCGCAGCTTGTAGGTATGTATGTAATCGCCCACGGTTGAGACGTGATTGGAGCCAACTTGCGCATTGTCATCTCAATTTCTTCCCACCACTCACAGCCGCCTTGTCGCTGTCCCCCCCAATACAAATGTCACTCACCCGGGGACTGGGTATTAGCGCCCGCGTGAGGTGCACAGGAACATTATACATAAGTGCATGCAGGAGATCTGCAGGACAGGCCAAAGAGGGAGCTTCCTCATGGGAACTTGTAATCCCAACCTCCCGTCAGCCGTTGCCCCTCTTGCCCTGCCCTCTCTCTGTTCTCAACATTGCCCTCGTCCTTCTTTGCTCAGGCCATGCCTTCAAATGCTTGCCATCTATTGTGAAAAACGCTCTACTCGTCGCCTGTGCTTCCTCTATTCGCCAACCTGCCGTCTTAGCTTGTTAGGCCTGAGACTATAACACAAGTTGACATTGCTGTTTCCTGCCATCTGGGACCACGGCAACCTCTTTACCGCTCCCTTTTGGGCTCTTTTATATCGAGACAGGACTTCAACCCATCGTCTAGAAAACACAACATCTCGTTGCAGTTACCTAGTGGCGCCACTGCTCCACCTCTTCTGGAATACATACTGTTTCCTTTACGACGGCTATCGAAGGCAGACACACAGCCGCCCAAAGATGATCTATACCATCCTTGTTACACTCGCCTTTGCGGCCCTTGCCCAAGCCCACTCCGTCATCACATTTCCGGGCTCGAGAGGGAATAACCTCATCACAAACGACACATTCCCCTATGGCATGCAATGGATGTATCCATGTACGTTGGAGAGAACCTTCATTTCCTCCCACCGCATCTCATGATGGGCAGAAAGCCCAAATTTAATCAACAACACAACACACATTGACTGACACATTCTGTTTTTTCTGTTTCCCAGGCGGCGGCATGGGAACCACCAGAAACCGCACATACTGGCCCACTACTGGCGGCGCAGTCGCTTTCCAACCAGGCTGGTTCAGAGGCCACTCCCTCGCCGTCATATACATCAACCTTGGCTTCGGCACAAATGGCCCAGACAACGGCCCAGAGAACATGTCCAACCCCATGGTCAGTCCTTTCACCATCCAGGGCCCGACTAATAACCCCTACCCGGGCACTATCTGCTTGCCGCAAGTACCCCTGCCGGCGAACGCGAGTGTCAAGGCTGGCGATTTGGCTACCATACAGGTCGTCGAGCTGGCTCAGCATGGCGCTGCGTTGTACTCGGTATGTCAGACACCTGATCTTGCTGCAATTATCCCCTACTTTTCACTACTCTATATTCTACACAAGGTGCCAGCAGGACGGGATCGACTGCTCTGTAGAAACCCTTGATATCAATTCAAGAGTGAAGGACGACACGTTGCATGGGAAATTTTAACTATAGAAGAAACATCGCTAACAGTTGTGTGTTAGTGCGTCGACATTATTTTTGCAGAGCCCGGTGATCCAAAGCTCGGCACTGTCAACGAAACAAACTGCTTCAATTCCACGGATATGGGCTTTGCAGACATGTATACCATTGCCACGAAGAACTCCGGAAGCGATGAATACATCAAGAATGGCGTCGACTCGTTGCGGAAAGTCAGTTGGATGGGATATGTGCCATTACTCATTGCAGGCTTGTCAGCCGTGTGGTAGATTTGTGTAAGTTGATTTTCCTGAGAAAATTCTGGGTGCAAGGGAAGGAAAGAGGAGATCAAGCGGAAGAGATGGGGCGAAATGCAGGAAAAAAAGAGAGAACTCTTTAGATAGACGGCTGGTGCCTTGATCGCTTCTGCGGTGTCTTGACGCATTACATCCCGTTGTGAACTCTTCTCTGATTAGGTACCTAAGGTTGGTCCTGTTCACAGTGGAATGAGGTAGGCTGAGATGGCATGTACTAGTGGCACTGGCTTTGGGGTGTGTGTGTAACACAAGCGTGGACATGATGAAACTATAGTACAGTATATAATGATAAATGATGATGATGATGATGATCGATTTAGTACTCTACATATGCTGCTTTAGCTGATCTGTCACTAGTGTTTAACTAATCTATTCCGTGCAGGAATTACTTCAGGATACGGCGAAATTCAATATGCTAGTTCGAGATCTGCGTATCAAGACCGCCAGCACCCTGACTTCCCATTGAGTGTATCGTGACTAATTCACCTAAGGTTCAACAATCTCTGCTAAAGCGCAATCCTGAAACTGGTTTCCGACTCCCTCGAGCAAGAAAGAGCAAAACTTCGGCTTCCACGTCTCATGCAAACTCGTAAGGTTACGTCCTATTAGGCCATCACAACCGACATGCCCTTTCGTCTAGTCATAAACACCCATTCCTCCCATGGTTGCACGCAATTGACCTATACCTAAAGCAATGCTAAACACTCATCCGCCACTGCCTTGACCCGATCTTCCGTTGCCCGAGCCTTGGCTCCGCGAACCCATGCACCAACTTCTAACCCGACCGTCACCTCCTTCGACGAGACTAACAGTGTACCCAAAGCGATGAGTCCCCGATACAAAACTTCAGAATCAGATTGCTCATCGAGTACGGCGCCAAGTACGACGACGAGTCTGCGTCGTTGGTCCGGGGTCAACAGTTTCTCTTTGTCGACCAAAACAGAAAGATTCAGAGCTGATGTAGCCACAGCGATAAGCAAGTTTCGATTGAACTTTCCAATGGCATCACCTCCTTTGACTCCGACAACGCGCTCGAGATACTGCATCACATTGGTGGCTCGTGAAATGATTAAGCTCCGGCCATCGGCGGTGGCACACATGTTAGCGACCGCTCGCGTGCCCATCATGACTGCGTTTTCATTTGCATCAGAACCACTGCTTATGGAAAATCCCATGGCCAGGTCCAGAGCGGTTCCGTGCTGTGCGTCCGAAAATTGAGCTACAGACGGGAACCTCGCAATGCAGCGCAATAGATCCAAAGCAGCCAGTCGATCCCCGTAGGGCCATGCGGTGACCATTCTTACAACCAAGCCTAACGACTGAACCGGAATGGACTGGCTATTCTCGAGCGCTTGACGGAGAGACTCTAACACGGTCACCTCTCCCGGGTTGAGCGCAATGTCTTTGCGACCCGAGGCAATTAATGTCTTGTTGACGCAAGACAGCTTCGAGAACATAGCTGTAAAAGACCAGAGAAAATCGTCAGTGTCCGTTTCCCATATCGACTGAGGTTCGGTAGCAAAGGGGGGAAGGAGATCATTAATGTCAGTGATTGACCATCATACCTTCATATTTTGCTGTTGATAAGTTCAAGTACTCCTTTTGGGGCAAGACTTTTGTTTGCGCTGCTTCGGACTGCCCAGGACGGTAACGTGATTCCGTGCCATAAGGGTCTGGGCCTGAACTATCAGTTTGCCCAAGAGTAGCACCTTTGGTATTCTTGGTGATGAAATTTGCCACATTATCCAAGTAACTCAGTGGAAGCTCGTTGTCATTGAGGAACTTGGTGGCCCTTTCGTACGGATTTTCGGACAAGTTGTATGGCAGTTTCAGCGGCGGCTTACCATCTTCGATGTCGACATCAAACACGAAGTCGTAAGCTTCCCCGTTGTATTCAACCCTACGACCACTACTCCCGGCAGCATCAACAACGGTACCAACATTGATCCACAATTGTTGGCTCATGGACCACGTATGGGCTGTGACGTTTCCATTACTCTCCTTGATCATTTGCACCTGGCCCTCCTTGGTACCAGATTTAGCGGTGAGAAACTCTGGGCCTGGGAGTTTCTCCTTGTTGATACCGCCCAGCTGCTGCTGAGGGATAGCTGATGATCTAACAGAAGACTCAAATTCAGCAAGAGTCTCCTGATTAGCCACTTTGTCAGGTCTCCGGGTGAACACTCGCGCAACTCCGTCGCTCGCGCCCGTAACTATATCGCCCGTTTTGGCATCGGCAGCTACTGTCCACACAGATATAGCTGGGTGTGTAATCGTCTGAATACACTCAGTGCCTTTCCACACACGAACAGTACGATCCTCTCCGGCGCTGACCAGCTCTCCTGATGAAAGGCTGGTCAAACTGTACACGAAGCTATCATGCCCGTGCAGCTCACCCATCTGTTGTCCGTTAAGTTTCCAGAGCCGAATTGTTCCATCGTTACTTGCACTCGCGATATCAGCACCACTGGGGTGATTTTGGGGGACTTTGCATAGACCTCGTACAACGTCTGGAGTGTATATCGTGAATTTCGGCTGCACCTCACCGGCCGTAGATTCGCTCAGATCGAAGACGCGTATATTCTTGTCTGCACATCCAGTGACGGCGGTATTCTTGTCGAGAGCGACGACACCCCAGACTGCCTTGTCCTCGTGACCAGCCAGCATTAAGGTTGTCTCCCACTTCTGCAGATTCCAAATGCGGGCCTGGCCGTCCCATCCGCCAGATATTAAGTATGAACCGTCGGGAGCCACATCTAGAGTGCAGACATTGTGGGCGTGTCCAATCAATAATCGCTCGGCGTGGTCGGTTGAGGCGGCATCTGGAGACTTGACTTCGATGACCGTGTCTTTACCACCAGAAATAACGAGACCATTCGGAAACTCGGGAGAAGCTGGCGCAAAGGCAATGGAGTTGACGTATTCAGAGCCACGGCTCACAAGAGTTCCTTCGAAGGAGGGTGGTGGTGCTTCGGGGCTTCGGAACCATTTACGAACAGTGCAGTCCCTGGACGCTGAAAGAACAACATCAGAGGACGCAAAGGTAACGGCCCTCACCTACGTATCAGCCGTCAATAAAAAGACTCATTACAAGATATGCCCTACTCGTTAATCTGCAAGTCAACTTACGTCTGCTTCGTGGCCCAAAAGCTGTGCCGAAAGCTTGAACTCGGCTGTCATCGCACCTTTGATTGCGTAGTTTGAGATTCAACGCCAGTTGCTAACCTCAGAGCATAGGAGTTGAAGAAGCTTGCTAGAAAGTTTTGTGGCGGCGAATCTGTCCCACAAAAAGGCACAAACACGATTGATCAGTGATTACCTAGGTTGTAGTGACAGAGAAATGAGGCATCGCAGTACGGAGTAGGTACATTGAATAGTTCGGTGACGTTGACGTGGTCAACCGTCACTGCGACGTTGAGCTCCAGTGGGGCGGTGGGACATGTCAGGGGATTTTGCTTGGAATTCGGGAATCGGGGAGCTTGTACAGAGTACAGAGTAGGTACGCGCACATGTATGTACCCATGTACATAATCGGCGTGGCTTAGTAAGCCTGGAAAGTCACCTGCAAAATCCAGCATGTCGCGAATTTGTACCTACCCCAGCGTAACGCGTAGTGAAGCAAGAGAAGTATTTAGAGGTGCAAAGGAGCGCACGAAATTCGGGTCAGCTTGACGGGCATCTCCGTATGGAGTCAAGCTACATGCTACCATGGCACGAGACTAGTCCGCTGCTCTATGATCTGACCGTCTCGAGAACTCCACACAGAGGCATGAAAGCTTCCACACGACCTGACCAGTAGGCTGTATGTAGGCCTGCAGGCTGCAGCAACTTTGGCGTATTTGGGACTTTTAAATTCCTACTTTTTGACTCAAACTTTAGCTACAAGACAATATGTGTTGTCAGAGTCTGCCGCCCCGGCATAACAGAATACGTCCCAATTGGCCGACAAAGCCCGCTCTTGAACCTTCAAGTGTTCTACACGATGTATGAACCCGAACGAGGTTCAAGCTACATCTAATGTATCATGGCCAGCTAGGCTCGCAACCTCCCTTGACGCAGTAGTCCTCGCTGCTTCTGGCGCTGATGTCTTGACTCGAAGGCGTCAAATACCCTGAGTGATGCAACCCTGACTGGCATATACCGTCTGCGCTGGCATCTGACTCTCCACTGCTGCAGGACATGCTAAAGCTGTGGCCTATGCGATGATAGCCATCTCGGCTGGCCGAAGTGCTTAAAGTGGTACCTTGGTCCACATCGCTCTACTCTGTAGGACGATCGGAACCACCACGCCACAGGCCATAGAATCCATCACAGTTTTTCCACATTTTTATCGTGCCATCTTCCGACGCAGTGGCGTATAATTTGGTATCTGGTGAGAATGCGATTGACCAAATGGGACCATGATGGCCCTTGTGGACGTCGACTTCAACCTCATCATCGTAACGAAGCACTTTAGCCCACGTTCCAGGATCTTCTCCAACGACTAATTTGCGACCCTTGACATCAAGCGCCACACTCGCGACAGAATAAGGCAATTTGATACGCTTTAACTCATCCATGGCTTGGTCGCCACCCCAGAAGTAGACCGTCTTGCCAGCAGATACTGCTAAGACAGGCTTCCCACCGCCTATATCGGTCGAAGAGGCCAATTCGGGTGCGACGGAGACAACCTCACAGGATTTGATCTCGCCGTCAAGGACCTCATGCTTCACACATGCCCGACTTGGCAAGTCAAGCCACCGAATTG
Organism: Claviceps sp. LM454 group G7; assembly: GCA_018360575.1. Lineage (NCBI taxonomy): Eukaryota > Fungi > Ascomycota > Sordariomycetes > Hypocreales > Clavicipitaceae > Claviceps > Claviceps sp. LM454 group G7. Next base: position 7,748 of record SRQL01000482.1, read on the forward strand.
TCTTGTCTGAGGCCGTGACAACGATATTTGGATCTTTGGTCCAGCAGATAAACTTGATGGAACTATTATGAACACCTTCGCCGATTTCGAAGCCAGCAGCCGCCGGTATCGTAGCAGACGCGTCTGGGTGGGAGTTTGCAAGTTCGGCCAGATCGAAAACGCGCAGCTTCTTCTCCATTCCGCCTGTGGCTACCAGATCTGAATTATCGGGAGGATAAGCAACAGCGCGAACAATATGATCGTGTTGAAGGGTGTAGAGAAGTTCACCGGTGTGAGTATCCCAAATCTTGCTGTTTGATTCCCTAAGTCAGACGCCCAATCTAAGAAATGGAGACCAAATTTTGAACGACTCAACTCACGCAGTAAAATCTGCTGAAGCCGTGGCTGCGTTCGAAGCATCAGGACTAAGTCTGGCTTGCCAAACCGCTCCTTTGTGCCCAATGAATGTTCCGATCCTGTAGCGGATGTGAGTATTGTGTCTGCTCAAGGACCGGAGAACTGTCGGTAATCCGCAACATACCAATCACCTGTCACACCGTCCCGTAGCATTGGATTTCCATCTGGCATAAATATGAGTGGCTGTACTAAATTGCTCAACTTTTGACAAGGTAGAGCTATCATTACAAACCTTTGCAGGCGGATATCATATAGTAGGTCTCCTCTTTCTCCAAGTGAGAGAAGCTCATGTGCGGCACAGGCCGAGAATGGCCATGGCAGGTCAGCGGTACATATTGGCGAAGCACATCAGAAGTCATTGTATCCGATGAGTCTCTGATAAAATAGAAGACGTTATTAAGCGCAGAGCCGAATTGCTGGAGATGGGGAAGCCCAAAGTTGTGTCAACTTGAGACTTGCACTGGATCGTAGCAACGGCGACTCTAACTTGCGCCGCTAGAGGAAGATTGGCGAGAGATAGAATTACAATTCGATGTATTTCCCGGTCGTTATTTCGTAGCACAAAGCGTAGGAGAAACAGTCAGGCTGTCAGATGAAAGGAAATGCCAGAATCTGGGTATTCCGTCCACAACAGGCATTTACGCAGGTAGAAACGAATGCGAGACAGTGTTTTGAACAGGAGTCGCAAGGTGAATGAGTGTGAAAAGTCGGCTAATTTCGGATTCTTGGTGGCTGTGCTCGAAATATGTGGATGACCGTGGCGAGAAGCCGTGGTGGTCGAGATGCGAGATGCGAGATTCGGGAGATTCGAGATTCGAGGAATTGACGTTTCAAAGGTGGGACAAAACATGAAAGCAGGTACAAAGTAGTAGTCACTACCAGGTACATATGTACATACATAGGTACCTTGGCGGGGTACTAGGCGGTGGGCAAGAAACGTGTTGTAAGTTGCTAAGTCGTGGCAACTTGCTCCTTCTTCAAGTTCTTCGAGCACCAGACTGACAAAAGTGAAAGTTACTACAGATAATGAGCTGCAAAAGGATCCTATACATAATGAAAATCGGATGTTTGGAGTCGCGGTAATGAACTTTCCACTTATCATACATGGTCGATGGGTACAGTGCGACTGAGACATCGACACTCGTACACAGCGAGGTTGTTGATGTCAGGAGTGGCCGACTTAATGATCAAGGCACCGTACCTACTCGTATGTCACGAAGAAGAATTCTGATCATCATTATTTCTTAGATGCGGCGCCTCCATCTACGAAACATGGTGACGGAGGATGGTCAATGCATGTGACATTTCTTATATGCATAATACATAGTCCCGTAGAGATGCATTGCGGTTCGTCGGATTAAACCTTTTCCGCTCAAACTAGAATTGAGGACAGCTTGACCAGTACCATGTGATGCACATAGTGCCGCGCCGCCGCGTACAATCATTTTGATTCTCGACCCCTTCTTCCAGCTATCACCATCTTTCCGACCCTCTGCCATTCGTTGATCGACGTTTTCGAACCAACAAGCCTTTCACTATACAATGGCCGACCAAATTCAGGAGCTCGTTGATACACCAAGTCAATTTTTAAAGGATGGCGTTCAATTCATGAATAAGTGCCAGAAGCGTATGCGCCCCCTCTTACCCTGTTGGATCACGGTCCGTTTGCGACTGCCAAACTGATCACTTGTGCCCTCACAGCCGACCAGAAAGAGTTTACCAAGATCTGCCAGGCTGTCGGTACCGGATTTGTCGTCATGGGTGTTGTAGGATATGTCGTGAAGCTGAGTACGTACAGGCACCCGATGTGTCAAGCGTCATGACTAACGAGATTTCCTAGTCCACATTCCCATCAATCAGATTCTAGTTGGAGGTGCGTAGGGAATGCGAATCGAATCGGACGAGGATGGTGAATAGATATCCGGAATGCAAGCGCATTTTCCCAGCGACTAGTTCAGATAATACATACGACGGAATACCGTACGACTCAAATTGTCAAGATACATACCGAAGATCGCCGAAATGGAATTCGATGAGGAAGTTCGTGTTTCGCACAGCGATAGCACATGTTGGAATTAAACGGGGCTCGCAATTATATTTAGGGAGGAATTCCGCCATGCAGCGACTTCCTGCTCCTTAAATAACGAACAAACACTCCAAAATGTACCAAGACCACGAAAAAGAACAATATTACAAATCGATCCGATGTGCACATCAATTACCTTGTCACCGCGACTGATTCAACTCCAGAGTGGGCCGGGAGGCCGTGTATCAGGAGGCGTGTTGACCGAGGGACTGTATTAAAGCGGTCCAGAGGAGTATCGTAGTCCAGAGGATTGGAGGGGTCTCATTGAGAACATTCTATTTTCCTTCGCACCTCCCGCTTTGGTACCGGCACAGTAACTAACGATGACAGTGCGATTGGAGCTCCAAATCTGCTGCAGGCGAACTGACACATGAATGTATGGTCGCCTGCAGAAGGCGCTGAAATGTCATAGTCTAGGTCTTTGCGTAAGAAGCAAACAACGAATTCTCTGTCACGCTGATACACGGTGCCACAGTGAGAGTGATGGGTGATCAGCGGATGAACGGCCTAGGTATAGATGGAATACTTAAGCCGTCCGTCGGGTGGGTTATCTTCACCCTCGTCTGTGTTTTCAAGTTTTCATTATGCAGGCAAATCAGCCTTGCACGCCCAAGTCCTAACAACGATGCTGTCTGCTTGTATCTAAGGTATGACTATATTCTGTTGCTCTCTGCAAGGTCTCCGTACTTAGATCATGCGCAACTTTTTTGATTGTCTGGACTCTCATGCAGCGATGATGTCAGCGATTCCAGATACCCTGATGGCTATTCTGGATCCATCAAGGTGCGAGACAAAACAATGACGACCTTTTAACTTTGGAGACAAATCATTAGCGGACGGATGAGGTCCGTTCAGGTTCTCATGTCTGTAAGGAACACGTTTGACAGAAGTCTGCATATAGCGTTGTTGCGCGTACCCCGATCAGTTCTTGTTAACGATCCACACGACTTTACAGACGCTGCTCTCTTCATCGCATTTACGTTCAACACAGAAGACAAACACATTTTTTCCCTTGACCTTATACTTGGATCTTTTTCCCTAATTGCAATGACCGACAACGAAGTCTACGATGTCATCATCGTCGGAGCTGGTCCCTGCGGGCTTGCGGCAGCGGCTCGTCTCCGCGAGCGCACACCGGCGGCCTTATTCACCGATGAAGAACACCGTCGGTTCCATTGGATCAACAAGTACGGCAACAACGTAAGCCTGAAGCACGTTCGCAGCGGCAAGCTCTCCTTGCCGCGCCGCATAGTCAAACCAGAGTATAAGATGATGGTTCTGGACAGCAGTGATGACAAGTGGCTCGGACGATGGAAGGAATTGTTTGGCCTCTACGACATCTCCCACCTAAGGAGTCCAATGCTATGGCATCTCGATCCCCTCGATCGTGACTCACTTCTGGCGCATGCGTACTCGGAGAATCGGGAAAATGAGCTGGTCGAAATTCAAAATTGTGTTGGCAAAGAGATCAGTAAGCACGCCAAGAAGAAGAATGCCGGAACAAGACATTGCGGCACCAAGTAAGTTTGCCAGCCCACCCTCAATTCTACATGAATATATTTTACAAGAGAAAAAAAGTAAATGATGAGTTCTTACCTGGTTCACTAGACAAGACGCGCGCATTGCAATCAATCTCCGAGAGCGAAACGACTATTACACTCCATCGCAGTCCTTATTCTGTGATCATTGTGAACATATTGCGTTGAGGTATTCCCTCGGAAGTGATTTGATCAGGAAAGACGTGCTCATGGATCTGGACTATGACACTGTTAGGGGTGTTTCCGTTGATGATCAGCCCATATTCACTGTGAGGACACCCACTAAACAATTCCACGCCAAGGCTGTTGTTTTGGCCGTCGGTGCGGCAAATCAGCCCGAGATTCCGAGAATGCCTTCCATGCCCGTCGACTTGCATAATCTTCGTCAAGCATGTCACAGCCTTCAGATCAGGACCTTTCCCGACCCTCACCTTCAGCAGCGCATGGCGGCAGGCAGAAGTACCCATGTGTTGATTGTGGGGGGCGGTCTAACCTCTGCTCAGCTCACCGATCTCGCTATTCGCAAGGGTATGACCAAGGTTTGGCACATTATGCGAGGTCCATGCCGCATCAAACACTTTGATGTTGACCTGGAGTGGATGGGAAAGTACAAGAACACAGAACAGGCCCGATTCTGGCTCGCCGACTCAGATGAGGAGAGACTGGAAATCTTCAAAGCGGCTCGGGGAGGTGGCAGTTTCACGCCGGTTTTCTACAAGAGGCTTAAGAAGCATGTTGCATCAGGAAAACTGGAGCTTCACGAGAAAATCTCTCTGTTGGATTGCAAATTCGAGCAGACAAACGAAGGAGACGGCACGTGGACAGTGGAAACGCATCCACCCTTGGACATGCCTTCTTTTGACTACATCTACTTCGCAACGGGCGTGCAAACAAATGTCTCAAACTTGCCATATTTGCAGACAATACAGAAGAAGTATCCTATAAACAGCTTCGGGGGATTTCCTTGCGTTAATGAAGACCTGATGTGGAGGAAAGACCTCCCACTCTATTGCGTGGGCCGATTGTCAGCACTCCAGCTAGGGCCAGCTGCCCCTAACATCGGCGGCGCAAAACTAGGAGCCGAAAGGGTTGCATGGGCGATTGAGGACACCATCAAGCCGTCAGGATACCGAGACGATGAGAATGCACCTTGTAGAGATGGCGGGATGACCAATTACTTGTCGGGGCATGGAAATATGTACAGTGCGTTGGCGATCGAGTCTACCTCTTGATACTGATTACGAGCCACGTGGCACGGACCACGGCATGGTTCGGGGGACAACCAGACGGGCACAGCCTCGAAGTTGACGCATGTAACACTGCCGTGCTAAGACTTAACTCCTTCACCGTCAGTTGAGTAAACATTAAACAACGAAGCTATTAACAGGGAGTCCGAGCACGACGTTCACGCTAAGCATGTAACGTATTGTATGGAGCGCGAATAATGGTCTTATATGGAGTCATGGAATACTTGATAAAAACGTAATTTGGGCTGAACGTGACTTACATTAAATTTTATACTAATACTTTGCGTAGTCAATTGAAGGGTTCACCGTTCTCTGCAGTCCGCGAAACCGTTTGAGGCCGGGCAGGCTGAAGCTCAACTGATGCGAATGTCAAGTTTGGCCCAGAGCTGGCTAGGGCCCCGATGAGGCTTGCTTACCACCTAGCACCGCCCTCCCAGCAGTTGATTCGAATTTCAGAGACGTTGAATTTTGTATGTTTATCTTTGACGCGTGTTTGGGCACGAGGTGCCACTGGTTGCTGCATTTTTATAGTACATATGTTATAGGCAGCAGTCGAAACTGTCCAGCCCATGTAGCGATCAATTTAATACCTTACGAAGCTCCAGCCTCCTCATCGTCGATCGGGAGGGAGCTTCGGCATTCTGGAAATCGGATGTATGCTTAGAATACACAACCCTTCCGACTCCTAGTTGCACAGCCAGAGAATTCTATTCATGTCTTGCAACGCAAAGAACGGGAAAGAACCACACAGTGACACTCACCAAAGCCCATGGAGGATTTTACCTGACGGAAGTTTGCAACGAACTTCCGAAGACGGCAAATCGTGCGACGTGATTCATTGGAGGAGATACAATTGATAATGATCTAGGGCAGGCCGCAGCCCAACCGTGGCGGCTAATGCCTATAATACGCTTCAATCACAACTTCTCATCACTGATCAGCAATCCATTATCCTTGATTCCTTCCCTTCCTACCGAGTAGTACCTACGAATTCCGGAGTAGGTGACAGGTCACAAGACATTGAAGACAAGCCATTGACCCAGAAACGCCCATTGCCGCCTAATATCAGCGATTCCGGGCCTCCCGGGCTTCGGGAAATTGCCGCGCGACCGTGTGCATGATACATTATATATGATGACAGCATTATTGAACACATGCAGTTCCAAAACATTCCACATGGCACAATCTGACTTCGAAGTTCGTGCACAGGAATCAACAAGAGAAATTGAGCACTTGTCAACAAGAGTCAAGACGACTGCGCAGTGCGGAGAATCGGGATCATGGATGTATCATGTGTAGGTATCTTGATTCTTTCTAAAGGCACGAGTCACGACCATCATCTTGAAAATAGTACGATGTCGAGCGGCATAGTGCAGTTCTGCTGGCAGAGTTCAGGCTTAACGGAGTCACTGATGATAAGTGTCATAATTTTGTAACTGCGCTGTCGATTCATCATTCTTCTACTCGAATGCTATTGAAGGAAAATCACGCCGAATGTTGGGAGACTGAAATGTTGAATTCCAGCCCCACCAGCTCAAAGTAAACCTTAGTCTATCTCTCATTTCTTGAATCTTCCACCATCTCTCGATTTCTGAGGTGGCAGGTCCGCAGTCATAGAATTCTTAGTCGCTGATCAATGACCAAACGGCATCATCTCCAACTTTCGGCTTCACTTCGCGCTTGTCGCTGATCAGTGACCAGACGGTATCATCTCCAATTTCGGGGTTGGCCTCGCGCTTGTCGCTGATCAGTGACCAGACGGCGTCGTCACCAACTTTGGGCTTCACTTCGCGCTTGTCGCTGATCAGTGACCAGACTGCGTCGTCACCAACTGCAGGTTTAGCGCCGCGCCTTGAAGCGGCTTCGGTTCACGTCAGCAAGTACCACAAGGAGCAAGAGTCTTGAAGAGAGTAACTCATTAAGGAGGGTTCTGGACTCAAACTGAACAGTGAAAACGTACCATCTACCGGAGCTGCAGATATGCAACTCAACATACACATGGCAGTCAAGCCCACGTTGTGAATATGCATAGTGATTCGTGAAGGTTGGATTGCGATTTTGAGTTTGTGACAACTTTGTGTAAGAAGGTAGCTGTATTTGACTTAAAGACGATCAAGAGAAGGGTGGTTCATCGCAAGAAGAAAAAGACGGATCAAGGACAGCGCCGGGTCTATATATTGCGAGTCTAGTTAGTAGTCTACGTATGATAGTCCAACGTAGTTATTGTCATAACTAACTTAAACGGCGATTTGCTAGATTTTTCATCGAAGGAAGCGAGGATGACGGAATGAACGATTATGCAATGCATGCAATGCATGAAACACGTGAGGTTCTAGACAATGAGGGATTTTGGAAATTTTGAGTGAAATAATTGAAGTGTAATAAGTTGAAATAACATCGAGCTATGTCACCTTGTGACCGTGATGTGATGTAAGTAGATCGAGGTCGAACAATAAAGACGTCAACGAATAAAACCGCGGCCAATGGCGATTGACCGAAGTATACGGAGTTCGATTGCTAAAAAAACCATTAAGTGCCGCTATATAGCTCGGCTAATTGATCCGAGAAAACGGACCGCATATAGCCAAAATATACCGACTTTGACACCCAACTCCTCACCTGTCGCCTAATTCGGTAATGTGTAGCCTGATCATCTGATGTGTCGCAGAATGCCGAACGGAGGGCCAACAACACATATCTTGCATGTCATGTTGTAATATGTATTCGATAACTTCGATATTGGAAACAAATTATAATATTATGCAAACCCCGCAAACTGATACTTTGTTCTTGTGAGCAATCTTCAATTGCAAAAACTGCTGCCGGCAAATTTGTCAAAGTATAATATTCTCAGACTCCCCAGCCCGAGGAAAAAGGGTGCTTCCACAAACAAAGCTTAACTACACACCGTTCCATACGTTTTAAATTCGTTGAAAATGGATAAATTACCAACATTTGAGAAGACCAAAAGCGTCGACTACATGCCGATTGAAGCTTCATCCGAGGGTGAGAATGAGGATGACTCTTTGATCAATCCCAGATGGACGCCCGTGACTTCTCGTGTGTCGCGAATTTACAGCCATGCTGCTCGCATCGCTGGTCTCTTTATTTACTCTATTTTTCTCGTCACGATTACTTCGTGGTGGTGGAAGAGGGAAAGACTACATGGCCCTGGAGTTATCAGCTGTGTGTTCTAACTGTCCCATTTTGACTACTTGTTTCCCACAATGCTGGAAATCTGTGAAACTAATCCTCGAAGCTCCTCTAACTCCTTATGTTCATTACGAGGAGAAGGCTTTCCCAAAGATGGACACCCATAAATATAGCATTATGGGGCCACCGAGCCCCGAAGTTGACGCAAAATGGGACGAACTAACCCAATGTAAGTCTCATCCCGTCTGCAAATCTAGGGTTCTCGCTGACGTCGTCATGATTTTAGTTTTCTTCACTGAGTTTCCCTACGAAGATATGAAGAAGCTAGGACGCGAGAACGAGGCTATTCAATTGCCAAATGGTAAGCTTCCAACATTTGGCCACCAGCAGCTAGAGTGGCGAGCCTAGCGATTTCGTAAATTGTGGTGTTGGTGCGCTGACTTCGTCCAGGAAACTTTATGGTCCTATACACTGTCAATCATCTACTTCACTGCTTGGTATGTTTTCTAGAGCTTGCGGACAAAGACGGACAAGACTGAACATTCTCTGTGTAAAGAAACGCCTGCATCACTCGCGACACCCAGACTACTACTTCCCAAATATGACGGAGGCAGAAAAGATCAAGGGAAACAAGCATGACAGTAGGTGTACACTGATTGCAATGGCTGCTGACTATACTTTGACTAATTGTGTGTATCAGTGCATTGTCTGGAGGATCTCGTCCAGGAGGTAATTTGTCACGCAGACACTGCTCCGTACACGACACGATGGTACCAAAAAGATCCTCGACCAACGGGGAATTCGGACATTTTACATGAGTGTGTGAACTGGGACATGCTTAAAGAAGAATTTAAGCGCAAGCATGTCAACCCATGGGAACCTGGACTCTTAGTCCATCCTGTATTTGGTAAGTCACGATGTTTAGAATAATCTATATCATAATATCATTGAAGCTGACAGTGTATTGGTTTCTAGGCCCAGTGGTGCCGGACGGAAAGAATACAGTCTTTCCGGAGAGAATGGGCTTCCCTAACGATTTCTTGCATGTCGGGGAGACAGAAGAAGAGTACGAGGAGCGAATTCATCGTCTTGGTATCAGTTCTGGAAGAGACCCTGAGTAGGCTCCATGAATTCTGCAGGATTCCATGGATTCCATGGATCCATGATGCAGCCAGGGTGATGGGCTCAAAAAATCATTCCATATTGTCCTGGGTCCATCCATCCCACTCTGCTGTAGCCCTATTTGCAATTTGGGGAGGTATGCCCAGATGCTGCCATGGTGCAATAGTAAGGATAGATATTAAACAGTCCAGACTCCGCATAGTAATAAGTATACCACATGGGTATACGCCGAACGGCCCAAAGACTGGGAGTCTCTCAATTGATTCGAATGTCAATCTCTCAATTGATTCGAATGTCATTGAAGAGCAAGGACCTGGAATTGGCTCGCGTGCGAAGTGTGCGCCCATCGCTGCGCCGGGTGGAAAGACCACTTTGTTGTATCATTCGACGGAAGAACTAGAAAAGACATGATGGTGATATAACACGATGACCGAAAGCGAAAATCGATGAGTTCCTATGTTGATGGTTGATGAATTGACGTTGTTGACAGTTGTTGAAGCAAAGCGAGGCCGTAACCGACCCACTTTTCAAAACTTCTGGTGCGAAACCTTGCTTGGCGACTAGGAGGTAGTTTTGCTCGGCGTCTAGGTAGCTTGGGTGCTTTCTCGCGAGTCGCATGCGATTTCACCTGAACGCTTGCTTCGTCATTCAATCTACTCGTGGGTGTAGCCTAAAAAAGACGACCGATATCTAGTGGGTGAAAGAGAAGTCTTTGCGGCCTTTCTCGACTCCTCGAGGACAGAAAGAGCGTTACTCGGCGAACTGTTTTTGCCAAAATGCTCCACATTTCTCAGGGTCCTTTCAACTTTGTACCTCTCCGCTCCAAGACAGTGCTTCAGGCAATGCACACTGCCGACACCGTTGTTTTATCATTTCCAAATCTTTCATCTACACACCCAAGTTACTGTTCATTTAACATCACCAAATTCATTAACGTCGCACATCATGATGAGACTCCCAACCTGCAAAAACCTTTACCGTGCTGATGGCTGAAGAAGTCTTGGTAAGGCTGATCATCGACTAGCTTAAGATATCAACTAACCATGACTTCAAGGACTACGGTCAGCCACTCGTCCGAATCCAATACCCTCAATGCGTCCGTAATCGCAACCTCCGTGGTCGGCCTCGCAACTCATTCCACAGAACTACCGCAGTTTCAAACCTGTTTTCGAGTCGCTGTCAGTCATACAGGCTTTAGCGTCGCGGCCGACCCTTGAAAGCGATCCCAATGTGCCTCAACCGTCCCGTCCCATGAGCCATGACGACACGATGGTATACCTCCTGTCGCAGAGTTCCTGTCCGCCAAATTCGCTACAGCCCGTTGTTGCGGCGCAGAGGCAGCCGACGCGCCGCCGTAGCCGATTTTCGAATCGAAGCCAAGCCAACCTCACTGACTCACAGTTTGTAAGTGACAAGGCAGAGACATCGTGTGTCTCGTAGAAACAGAAACATCACGAGAGGTCGCGGACGAGACAAGGGAAGATCTCGGCCGTCCTCACTGTGAAGGCTACGAGAATCAGTGGCTCGGCATCGCAGGATCTGACCACGCACAGTGAGGACGGTGAAAGAGAGGGATCCATCCCGGCTCCGCAAATGATCGAGTAGGCGCCTGTGCTATTTGCCCAGTCAGTCGCGAATGTGTCATGGTTCAAAGCAATGATCGAAGACACCAATTGAGTTGCGTCGAGCCTTAAAGCGGAATGTATACTGTTTGTAGTTTTAATTCCCACTGTAATTCGGCGAGGTTACGAAGCAGCCTGAGAAATGTGGAGCATTTTGGCAAAAACAGTTCGCCGAGTACGGAGTATGTACTCCGTAAATCCGTACAGTTCGCGGAGTTAACGCTCGACAGAAAAATACCTAGGTACGAAAAATCCAGCTCTCACCAATTTTCGTCATCCAATATCGCCACGTCTGCGACAACTGATCACATATTTTTCGGACGCTGAAATTAAGTATGTACTAAGACTATCTAATGATCATTGATGAAGTTTCATGAGTTACAAAGCGCTGATTGATGTTTCTGTCATTTGGTATGATTTGGACGCAAAGCGCAAATTGACGACTCAGCCTGTTCTTTCGTGACCAAGAAGTAGGGGGGTTTCCCACCCAAACTGAAGTACATATCCGGGTGTCAGAAGAAAGGCCCTATTCTCGGAAAGTCGCACCCTCTAGATATAGTGGGAGCCCTCGTTGGGATCGGCACCTCTCGAGTGTTGCCAAAAACATGAACTCTTGCTACGTTGAGTCTATGAGCTTTTCATCGGTGAAAGTTTCGTACGGGTTGTCTCGAGCTGCGGATACTGGGCTCACCGCTCAGGGCATTCTTGAGTCTTGACACAAGCATCGTGTGGTGGGGATGATCACTTTTGCAAGTCTCTGAGATGGCCATTAGAAGCATAATTGGAAGGGCCCGATAGTGCGATGGATAGGGCGCGTGGAGGAGCGCCGTTCTGAAGTTGAGTGCAAGGGTCAGGTGGAGGCAGTTGCCCGAAAAACATCGTCATGAACAGAGGATTCAAAGCCGTTCGCTCCGGCACACTTATTAGTGATGGTGGTGTCTGAAGGAACCACCGAAGCCACGACCTCGCTGGCAGGGTCCCTTTGGAGTCAAAGTTCGGACTGGTCACGACTCACGGGACGCGCATCATATTGGCTTATCAACCTTGATGGCTCAAGGATTCGTGGAGGCTTTGGTCTTGAGTTTCGCGAAGACGCATTGAAGCTTTTCAAGCCTCGAGCTGGATATCTCCAGACGCCATGGGATGAGTTTCTTGTGAGGAGGGCAAATTCGAGGGGGTGAGAAGAGTTTGCGAAGTCTCGTTCCTTCTGTTTCAGTGTTTCCGTGTTCCCTTTGTCTTTTCTTTTTTCTTTCGTGGTATGTTCAATTGAGCGAGTGCGTCTTGGTTTCCTGTCCATTCTTATCTGTTGCCTTCAAGGTGGATGACGATGGTCTAAGCGACCTTTTTGTGGTGGGGCCCGGGGGGCGTTATAAGTCGGGGTCGCACCTTGAGGCTTGATCGTCAAACGTAAATGTCTCCTCTTGATGGGCATGTGATCCGATGGGCCAGAAGGTTCTACTATCTATAGTCAGAGTATGGGAGTTTGGTTCTTCAGTTTTAGTTGTCAAGTCTTCCAGTAGTGCAGGGAGGACTGCTGTCTTTTGAGTCTCTATCGGCGGTCCTCGTCTTTGTGTTTAGCTGAGGTCTTGTGAGGACCTTTGCTGCCTTTCGCGTTCACCACCAGTCCACTACAATCTTCTTTTCCACCGTACAACTTTGTACGCAGAGATACTTGCCTTGAACTTATCGCTCTATCGCACCTTGCGTCCAATGTATGCACGTTTGATGTTTTCTTTCGGGGGCCATAGCCCATGATCGAGGAAGAGGTTCGTCTTGCCGCACATCGCGAGCCCTGTCATAACGTTGCCCAAATCCGAGAGTGAGTATAACCCAGCCTCTACATACAGCAGACACTTTTACGGCTTCATCGATGATCGAGTACCTAGGTAGGATGCTAATTCGAAATATCCGTGCTCCGATGTAATTTCCAAGTGTCAGACATCCGAGTGCCTCCTCGGGCCGCCTGTGCAGGCCGGCCCGCGCAGACTGAGACATAAGACCAGGCAGCTTCAGCCTTCAACTCAGCAACTCAGCAACTGTTGTTGATGGCCTGACAGGCCCTGAAACGAACATAACGCCCAAAGATTCCAAAAGAGAAAAAGTACCATGGACGAACGGTTCTGATTGGTGCATGTAGCAATCGAAGCGATCAAAGCGACCGCCATGTGTGCAGAGGGTATTCTGTTTCATGTTGTTGGAATTGCGAGCTGGTCGGCCCTCTCGTCTACGGTTTGAGTCTGTGACAGAGACGAACTGCGCGCCAGGTACGATTTCAGTCGGCGCCAGGTACGACCCACTTTTGACTCCACTTTTCTCTTCGAGCATGTACCTCTTCAACT
>SRQL01000483.1:0-21229 GCA_018360575.1 Claviceps sp. LM454 group G7
TAAACAAAAGGTAACATGGAGCATAAAGAGGCAAACACGAAATGTGCGCCTCCGCTACGCGTCGCCGCACGATTTCTTCAGTTTTGCCTAAAAATACATAAAGGCACTCTTCACCCTCGTCGGCGGTTCCCACCCGCGAATCGCCGCAATCTTCACTGGGTCGAGGCGAATGGGACGAACGCCAAATACTTCACTTCCTTCACCCCAAATTCACATTTCTTGGTATACAAATGGAGTTCCTCCGTGCGAAGTCGCCCAATACCTCCCGCGCCTTCGTCATATGGTCCTTCTTTGAGCCGCCAGTGTAGATCAACACATCGTCCAAGTATGCAGTGGCATAATCTCCAAAGGTGCTCCCCAGCGCGCTGTTGATATAGTGTTACAGTTCCGCACTATTATGGATCCTCCACACATTTACAAATATAGATTGCCCTCCTGTCGCACACACTCTTCTCTTCCTTCTTTTCCTCCTCATAGATAGCTCGACAAAGATATGTCATGAAATGGCTGTGAAAGGGAGTTCGAACAGGCACTCAATAGAATCTATCATTCTCCCCTCAATCGATTACCAGGACATGTTCGCATGACTCTCACGACCGCCACCCCCATCACCAGCCTCGCGCCTCCCTCCGATGAAAGGATCATCGTCTGCTTGGGAATTGGCAAATTCGCTCGGCCGGTTTGGGTAGGCCGCCCTGGTCTGCTTCCACTGCGTGCTGGCCACAGGGCAGAATCTGGACCATGCCTGGTGAGCCCCGGAACAGTTGGGGCACTTGTCCCGAGTCGTCCATAGAGCGCTGGGCATTCCTGCTCCGTCGAGTATTTAGCAGCCGAGCAGCGGCAACACTAGGCAGTGGCGTTGCAAAATGCGGCGATATGACCGAATTTATGGCAGTTGTTGTAGCACTGCCGTGGGCAGGTCGCTTAATTGTACGGCTCTGCCTCAAATATCCCCGCTTTGTATATGATGGCTGAGTGGCATAGTCCGTTGGCTGCGTCAAAGCTGTCGACACCGATGGTGAGGGGGGGCGCAACGGAGATATTTGAGGCAGAGCCGTACAACGAAGCGATCCGCCCACGGCAGTACTACAACTGCCACAAATTCGGACACATCGCTGCATTTTGCAACGCCACCGCTCAGTGCGGCCGCTGCTCGGCCGCCCAACACCCGACAGAGCAGGAATGCCCGGCGCTCCATGGAACGGCTCGGGAAAAGTGCCTCAACTGCTCTGGGGCTCACCCGGCATGGTCTAGACTCTTTCGTGGGAGCATGTTCTTCTAACTCCTTTCCCGTAGAATATGCGTTTGGAGTGCTCTTGGCTGCTGGCTTCCGCTTGTTTCTTTTCGAACTTGGAGGAATACACTATACACCCACATGCAATCCCAGATCTGAGAGCCCATGCACTTGACTGATGAGTGGGAGACCTCGGTCCAAGAATTCAATTGTCGATGGCTCGCCAGATGATCAAGTTCCGCCTATTCGAACAAACACCCATTGAATGGTCTTCAAGGTTGGCCCTCTGGAGTCTGAGTTGATGGAGGCAGGAGCTGACTTCGGTGGATCTTTTTGCCTGCAGCCAGTAGCCTCTTCTTGCATCACAGGCTATATATTTTACGTCCCGGCGGTGACGTTTTTGACGTTTCTTCGGCGTGTGCGAGGCATCGTGGGGTTGGACTGGAAGTTGCGGTACTGGCAGTCACCCCAGCGGTGAGACGGATTGATATCACAACGCTCGCAGTGGCCATCGGCGAGGCGCTGACGGCGGACCTGCATGGAGACGGCGGGTGGGTGAGGGCGAGAGTCGCGGGCGAAGTTGCCGGGCAGACCAAGTTGGAGGGCGAGGTCCTGGCGGTCAGCGGGCGCGAGCTCGTCAGACGCGGCTGGAAGTGGGAGATTAGTGTGTCTGTCGACATACACCGAGACCTTGGAGCCTTTGGCGTTCAGAAAGACAGGCAGCTCCTCGAGGTCCCTGCCGAGCACGAGGAGGTCCTGGCTGTACAGCTCATAGTCGACGTCCGACTTGTAGCCGCGGATGGCGGCACGGTCGCGCATGAAGTCGTTCAGAGCGAACTTGTTGATCATGATGAGAGGCGGGCCGGTGGGGGCAAGTTGGCCTGCACGAGCGCACCACTTGTTGAAGTCATTCATAAAGAGGGCGAGTGGCTGGGCGGGGCCCTGACGGATGCTTAAGACCATCTGCAGGGCATGAGCAGGCTCAGCTAAGTCCATGGTGGAGGCTGGAGAGGGCTGCGAAAATGGCGATGGGACACGCTCGGCCAGTGTGCGCGAGGGAAACGGCGAGCTGGCGCAAGAAACCTGCTCAGAAGCGGGCACTGGCGTGAGTGAAGTCGATTGCTGGGTTGCGGACGTTGAGGCAGCAATACCTAGCTTATGGGTGGGCGGCGAGCTGCGTCGCGGAGCTATCAGCTGTGGTTGGCGATAGTTGGCGATAGTTGGCGATAGTTGTCGTGGTGGTTGTGGACGCGAGGGGCGCGGGCGAAGTGGCGTGTGGTTGAAAGCCGTGAGGGCGGTGAGAGTGGCGGTCGTGGGATTTCAACGATGGTGGCCTGGAAACAAACTTTAAAGGGGCTTGATTCAGATTTGTCACGAAATCGATGTGAACAAAGGTTCAAACTTCAAACAGACACCAAGTCTCAAGATGAAGAGGAAAGGAGAGAGTGAACATTGAAGACTCTGGACTCCGATGGAGTCTGAAGAGTTTGTAGAGCTGTAAATTAGGGCGGAGCGCGTTGGAGCCACATCGTACATCGTGCCCCACCTTAAGACTTCTCCTTTTCACAACACCAAAAACCGGTCGCAGTGACCAATCCGGAATCTCAGAAGCCCATCATCATCATCATCATTTGATCATTTTCCATCCACCACTATCTCCACATGAGAAAACCATCTCAAAGATGCCTCGCGTGTCCACTCGCTCCTCTGCCAAAGCCACACGCGCTCCTCCGAGAGCCAAACGAGATCCCGGCCGAGCAACACGCTCCGCCAGAAAAGCGCCAGGACAGGATCCCTCCCCATCAGACTCGCTCCCCGTACCTCCTGCCCCTTCCATTGACCTCCAACAGAGTGAAGGGCAAGGATTGCAGGACCGGCTCGCTCGGGCCGAGGCAGCCATTGCTGAGGCTGAGGCGCGTATCGCTCGGGCCAGAGCCGACACCGCCGAGGCTGAGGCACGTATCGCTCTGGTCAGAGCCGACGCCGTCGAGGATGCGGCAAGGGCCTCCGCGGCGATGCGTCATACTAATAAACCACAGCCAGCGCTGAACCTCGACACGCTGGGTCACCAGCCAGGCCACTCGGCGGTCAACGCCGAGACCTATGGAGGGCAGGATTTCCCTGCAATCGTCCGTACCATCGCCCGTGACCTTGGAGTGGCTGTCGACGCTGTCAACGAAGTCCTCTCCGGCAAGTTCGAGCCGCTGAACCTCCTCCGCCTGCATCCGACGCGCGGGTCGTCCATTTATGAGAAGGAAAGCACCATCATAAAGGATTTTTCCGGGAAGATCGTTTTCAACAAAAAACTGTTCGACGTCAAGGACTACGGCGATACCTCAGCACCATTTATCATAGGTCTTGTGAACTACATCAACGTCTACTGCCGCCTCTTCGGCGCCCGGCGTTCGGACGTGGTTTCAGCCCAGCTCCGCTTCCTGAGCCATATCCTGCTACAGTCGGAAACTTCTGACTGGGAGTCCTGTATCGACTACGCGATGACGCGGTTGACCACCATCTTAGGCAACGATATACACGACGTAGCGGCTTGGCATACCTAAGGTACCTGGTACTGAGTGAAAGGGCCACAATAGTGTTGATCCGTAACCCACTATCCCCTCTACATCTTTTAATCTTCTTTGGCGAGAAAAGGATGTTGCAAGAGCTCTTTAGCAGTCCTTCTATTTTCGCGTAGCCATGGTATCATTCCAGTAGCAAAGTTTGTGAACTGCGCCTTATGATTAGTCAGCGTTTATATTCAGCTTTCTAGCCTTGCGTTTCAAAACCTTTCGTCGTCGTCGACGAACGGCCTCTCCCCCAGTGCTCGTTCATTGTTTCACAGTTTTCACTTTTCTCATTCGTGATAGGAATGGAATACCAGGAAGAATCTCACGAGAGGCTCGTTCTCTTTTCAACAGAATAGCGGGAGGAATCAGAGGATTCCATACATACGTAATTCTCCGAACAAGATTGATGTGAGCATCGTATTCGCCGTCTTCGCCAACAGGGTTGAACAGGTTCATACCCACTAAGAGTTTGAACATCTGTGACAGTCAGAGGAACGATGTGAAAGTATGAACGAGTTAATGTGCTTGGGTGTAAGTTTGCTCTACCACCAGACCGACGGGTAGCTCAGAAGAACTTCTGGGGCACGATACAGGTCGGATCTGATTCGTCCTTGATGGCAACGGGTGCCAGGCAGGAAAGTGAAGCAGGTAATAAAGTCAGCAAGCTGAGGAAAGCACTTTTCGCCTCGGGTGTCGCCCATTCCATCATACGACAGAAACATCACGTGCACGTCTTCATTTCCAGTATACGTAGGTCGTAGGCTGAGAATTGGTCATATAGTGATCGGTGAGGCCTTTCAATACAGAGTCGTGTCTCATTGTAATCAAGATGTTTTGTGTCGGGGAATTCACATTGGAAAATAGTGGTCCGAGGTGAGTTTTTTCCAATGCCTGCTGACAGTGAGTATACGCCCACTCTTTTGTGCAACAGTACAGCTGCACGATATCTACGGATAATTTCATGAAACCCTTTGACTGAAGTAAAAGCTTACGCTGTCGCCACAGACTCGCACAGAGGATGAGGGCGACTGTCACTCGTGCATCTCGCACATTTGCACCTGACTCCTAGGGCACAACTTCACAAGGAATCATGGTCAACGCGAAGGTCGAAATTAATAGATGAGAGCGCGGAGCGTAGAGTTAATATTGCAACAGTCGCGCTGCGTGTCGCAAGAGTCACGCTCCGAGAGTTAAACCGCCTGTGTCAGAGCCGCTGGACAACGCAACCGCGCATCGCGCCTCCAAGCCTTTCTTGTATGCAGGTAAAGCCCACCTTGTCATCCACTCCGAATTGAGCACCGAGTAAATGTCCAGCCGCTCGCTTGGCTTCCAAGCAAGCATGCGCTGCAGGAGCTTCATCACCTCATCCAGCTCATCCTCAGCGAGTGTGCCCGTTCCCCATCTCTGTCGCGGACTTTGCACCCACTCCCTAAATTTTCGTTCCCATGACCAGTGATCATAAGGTGGGCCCAATGGCTTGCCTGCTTCGTCGAAACACATCGAGCGGTTGTCCCATTTCTTCCACCACGTTGGTGGCATGGGGCCTTGCAGGTAGACCTGCGCCGCGGTCATTTCGTCCTGAGTCTCTAGAAAATATCCGCTGATGAGCGACCGATGGGCGAGAAGCTCAAAAATCACGCAGCCTAGGCTCCAGATATCCGAGGCAAAAGTGAGAGGCGTTTCTGGCTCAAACAATGACTCAGGTGGGCGCATCACAAGGGGTGTATGTGACTTGAACCGAGACTTATCGCCTGGACGAAAGGCCACTCCAAAATCGCTCAGTATCAGCATGGCCTCGCTTAGCGGTATGTCGGTGCTTGGTGCGCCCAACCATGCTGGAGTTACCGCGTAAGAGGGTACCGAGGGGTTTTTTGATGGTGCATTGGGGTCAAGACAAACTACCGGCTCCTTGTCCGGCTGGCCGTAGCGTGCGTACAGTTCTTCCACCGATAGGTTATCAAGCGATGAGGGCAACTGTAAAAAGAAATTGCCCAGATGAAGATCTGGGACACGGGTTAGCGTCAGGGGAAATAGTCTGTGAAGTCTCATGCATTCTTACCTCCATGGGCATAACCTCTATCGTGGATGAGCGACAGAGCCATGACTAGTTGCGCGGCAAGAGATCTGGCAGCATCGAGCTGGAACAATCGGTTGCCTGACGCCTCTTTCGCATCCCGCAAGTTGCATCGTGCGGGATGAGTTACAAGGCATGAATGGGTGCCATTAGGTCCGCTCACATCAAAACTGTCAAGGACGGCGGGAATCAGCAGCGTCTTATCTTCCCAAACATCCCCTCTCACAGGGCTTTGACTCAACTGGGACAGGACATTTGCCTCTTTGCAATCCGCACTCGAGGTGCCGACTTTGATAGCAACATATGTCCCCAGTTTCTCGTCGAAAGCGAGCCATACAGTAGAATACGATCCGTAGCCGAGCTTATGTACTATTCGATATCGCTTGTTCAGGCGATCATCGATATGGATTGGATGATAGCCGCCGGGTTGATAACGACTGATATCCTCTACTTCATCAATATATTCGTACTCGACATTTGCTGCTGAAATGGTCGAGTAATGCGGCTGGAGGAATTTAGACTTTTGGGGTAAGTTGAATCTTGTGCGCGTCGTGAAGCAGAAACTCGAGCAAATCTCTTTGTTCGCCGCGCGCCACGAAAGAAATTGACGCGACAGCCAAGTTCTCATCTGCAGCGCATGTTTCATCACCAATCGTGCGGGGTAGCCAAAGCCTAGAAATAATTGTTTATTTCGGGCTTCAATGCATGCATCGGCGTCTAACGTTGAGGGTGTTTACTGTATGTTGCAGAAATTCGTGCTGATCTCATCGCGCGAGCTGACCGCTATGTATCCGGTAACCGGTCTGGCCTCGAAAGTTGAAACGGCCCAGGCGCTAATGTGTAAATGCATTCCATGATTCCAATCCTGCTCCGCTCGCGCGAAGACAACGTGGGACCTCATTCTTGGTGAGGTACGGAGTATAGTACAGACTACAGAGTACAAACATGTGACTCAGGTGCATAGCCCGCATTACGACCAATCATCAACTACCTGTACATATCCCATTTGCGCACGATGCAATTCTAATAACTTTGATATTCTAATAAGAACAAGTTATTACCTTATACAGGCTGCAGGTACCTACACTGGCGATGACTCACGCGCCGCGTGCGAATTGTTGGCTATCCCGATATTTTTCGCGGTGCGCGACAAGCAACCGGGTTTCTTCGAGCTCCTGCTTCACAACGCGCATGAAACGCGACTCCCTCCGGTCAGCTTACTACCGTACCAGCACCGTCTGTCCAGTACGAAAGCATTGAGGGAGTCTTAACAGTTGTTTTCTCGTCGTTCGGGCGGCAAAAGTCTAGGTCCTCGCAAACTTGCATGTATTCACTACTACACTGTACACAGTACACTGTACCAGCGACCGCTCCGATTCTGTCAACGCTAAGAAGGTCACAACGAGTGAAGACTGAGGACAACATGTCAAAGGTGGATACTGATGCTTGAAGGTTTTCATCTCTGGCCCTCAACCATACATGTGCGAGGCCAGATAAACTGAGGGTCCAGGGGAATAAAAAAGAAAAGAACAACACACAAGCCCTACAGTACACACGGGAACAACTGGACGGGACTGACGACTGTACGAGTTCCACAAGGTTTTCCGATTATCGATAAGATCCAAAAGAAGAACAAGACTCGATTTCCGTATATCCGATAACTCACAAAGAAAAGAACGATTCCCCCCTCACCTCCTTCCTCCTCAGAACTGGGGTTTCCTCCCCTCTAAAGAAAAGTCACGTCTCCCTTCGAAACAAACAAACAACTCCACTCCCTTCACTTGATGTTGAACTCAAGGTTTTTCCTGTGACTTCATGTCTCCCTTGAAGCAAAACCAACAACACAAGATCAGAAATGAAGAGTTGAACCGAGACTTATCGCCTGGACGAAAGGCCACTCCAAAATCGCTCAAGATCAGCATGGCCTCGCTTAGAGGTATGTCAGTGCTTGGTGCGCCCGCGGCCCAACCATGCTGGAGGTACCGCGTAAGAGGGTACCGAGGGGTTTTTTGATGGTGCATTGAGGTCAAGACAAACTACCGGCTCCTTGTAAGTTGTCCGGCTGGCCGTAGCATGCGTATAGTTCTTAACTTCTTCCACCGATAGGTTATCAAGCGATGAGGGCAGCTGTAAAAAGAGATTGCCTAGATGAAGATCTGGGACACGGTTAGCTTCAGGGGAAATAGTCTGTGAAGTCTCATGCATCCTTACCTCCATGGGCATAACCTCTAGCTGGCCACTCTTCTCGGTCCAGTCGTGTTTTGGACTCGTTGCGCAGGCCGGCCGACAGCAGAATGATCCGCACGTGGTCGGAAAAGTGTTGCGAACCTGCTTCGAAGAGAGTACACTCCCAACGCGAGACGGAGGGATTCGTGTACATTAGTGCTGTCCCTGCCGCATCTTGACCAAGTTAAGACCATCGTCGCTCCTTGTGAGTCTTCCCGAGCGTGTCGCTGATTGTGACAAGGGCCGATTTCACGGGGCTTGGAACGATAGAAATGATCGAGACGAAAAATAATAGCTGGCTTTGGCTCTCAAAAGGACTCTGATGGGCTCAGTTGTCCCCAAGCCTTGAGAGGGCGACTCTACCATCTATATATACATGAATGCCAGACTAACATGTCTGGTCTCCTCAATGACTCTCCTCCGCTTCCTGCTGGCTCGGAGATGATATCGTGCCGAGAATGTCCTCAATGACGTATGCGGAATGTCCGCAGTAGGCAAGTGCAATCGGTCGGCAATGCGAATACCCTCAATGACGTATGCGGGATGTCCGCAGTACATAGGCAAGTATGATCGGAGCTGAGCTCCGTGCGGACCGTGCCGTTTCTGTAATGCATGATGATGCATGTCTACAGTGGGACCAGTATGTCCACACGTGTGACACTGATATACGTCAAAAAGGCTAGCGGCTGGTGGTTGAAGTCGGTCGCCCTCGTAACGTAGGGGAGGAACGTTGCCTGGAACGTCCCGAGGCGCGAATAGACGTTGTAGAATTGGGCCATCGGTTGCCCAATTGCATACTCGTCGATTGCGAATTTCGCGCGCATCGACGAAAGCCATGTGTCCAGCGGACCAGACCCGAACGAGAGGTGAGCGGTTCGGGGGCGGGCAGGATTTGGCGTTGTTGCTCCATCATCTTACTTTCGCGGGCGGTCCGGTCGCGAAAGGAGTTTTATTGATTGTTGTGGACTCGTCACGGATAGTGGATGTATGCGCGAGAAACGGTCAGTGGAATTATCCCTGCCCTAAAACTACCTAATCGAAGAAGGAAAGAAAGAGAAAGGACAAGAATGCCCTCCTAGCTGTTTAAGTACCTCCGCGCCCAGTGGGGGAGTCTCACGTAATCGTCCCAGGCTTGCCGCCTATCTGTCCACGATTAGTCAAAGAACTAATCCATCACATCAATCATCAATTCATCATTCATTGGGTGCGAAAGTTTGTACGTTTATCGAGGCCCTGTCTACTATGTATATGGGCATAGGTACTCCGTGAGTTCGTACCTCCCATCGCAATCTCTGACTTCTTGTATGTAAGTTGTTGGACCCACTCCCTGCCACTTGTCCAGTCCCACAAGTTACAACTTTAGGAGGTACCTACAACGCACTGTCCCTGACAGATTCTTAGAAGTTAGAAGCTAGCTTCGATCACCACCAAAGCTTGTCTGTATTAATACATTGTCTGTAGTAGCCTATTCACCCATTTCTCAAGAATTTGGTCATCACATTCTGGCATCTAATCTTATTATTGGCGTCGGTGTGAACGGAGGCCGAGAGCCCTCAGCTTGAAGGTCCGAGGAAATTGGAATCGCTCGACGCTGAGTCACGGACTCTGAGGGCCAAACCTACATTTTCACCCGCCCTCCTCGAAGTTCTAATCTTCTTGAATGGAAAAGGGATCTTCCAACAGCTCTGCTGCAGCTTAGGATGCTTAGGCAGCCATTGAATCATATTCGAAGCCAAGTCTAGAAACTGATTCAGAATTCTTGTCCTTCTCCGTAAGCTCTGTCAACAAATGTCAAATGGGGCAACAATGACACAATATCCTCCTCTCCTTGATCAAATCTTTGCGAATCATGCAGCCCTGAGCCTGTTATAGTGTCACAGAGTTAATAGTGATTTCGGGTGCTCAAATCCTTAAGCTTCCATTTTGTAACGTACTGTCGTCGTAGATGTCACATGTGACCACTGACAACTCTGGGTGCTTTACAACCTTTACCAAGCTTCTATTAATACCTATGCCGTCGGCGAGAAACACTAATAAACTCCGCGCTTTATTATGATCTGACTGACTCCGACTTCACGAGGACTCAGGAAGCTTTTCCATTTTTCGAGTCTTGTTTGCCCTCGTCATCCGTTGAAGTAGTGGGCATGTGTGAATAATGTAAATCTGGGGCCTCGTAAAGATGCTTACTCTCGGGCCAAACAGGCTCGTCATTTTGCTTCAAGGTTGAATCATCCTTCTCGGGTGTGAAAGTCGCCTCCCTGAACTCCAGTGTAATTGGGTCTTTGACATAGCCATGGCAGCTGACATGTGTCCCACGATCAACTTGGTCACCCGTCTTGTAGCTGAAACAAACATGATTGCCCTTCGGATCCTTTCGCCATCTACCATTCTTGTATGTTGTATCGTGTACCTCGCTCCTGCCATCTGTTAGTCATCGTATATCTATTATCGAGCGTCCACCGTCGGACCAAGTTCCAACCCTTTGTCTTCAAGGTTCATGCTTCAACTTTCAAGCATTTCAGCTTACCGGATAAATATAGCAGATGGATACAGATTCTGTTCGGTTGCTGTCAGATAGCCCAGTCCAATCAGTGCATCCATTCTAGCTCGGGTTTTCGGGACATTCAACCGGTGAAAATAGTGCTTGACGACGTTGATATGGGACATGATGCTTATAGAATCGGTTTTCTTGGGCAGCTTAAAGCTCCAAAAGTTAGCGCCAAAACAGGGAGATCCTCATCCTCTTTAAATCACTCGAAAAGACTATGCAGTGATGATATTATCGACGTTTACCGGCATATCTCCGCGACCCCGCCTCGGCGAGGACATTAGGTACTTAGGCGCCAAACTTCAAAACGTTCACGCAGGAGGCAGCAGGCTAGCAAAGGCGGTGAAAGATCAAGGGCCCTACGACACGGATAAACCAGTCCTGGCCCTTCCTCAACAATGAAATGCAGTCGCCGTTTTATTCGCAACGTTAGAGCTACATCATGCCGGTTCTGATTGGATTTCTTTGGCTGAAGTTGAGGTTGCAATCATCGATGGGCGTTCATTTCTCGTGTAGTACGGCGGGGCCGCCGCAGCATGCAGAATGCGCGAAACGGCGAACCTCAGCGGTCTGACATGGCGACCGGACGATCGATCAACGCAGACTTTGTATGTCGTATCAAGTAATAGATACCTACTTAGAAGCTGGCCCGGTCGCTCATCGAGTTTCAAGAGATCATAGGTAAGCTGCACAGACTCAGGAGCACACGTGGGTGCTGGATGCCTTAGCGCCTTAGGGACATGCCACCGTTCGACGTTATCTCCTAATGTACCCCCCACCTGACACGACCCCCCTCGTACGATCAATTATCACATCTTTGCGGAGTTACCAATGCAATGAAAACGATAGTCTGACTTCCTCAACTTCCGAACCTCAGCGGTCTGACATGGCGACCGGACGATCAATCAACGCACACTTTGTATGTTGTATCGAGTAATAGATACCTACTTAGAAGCTGGCCTAAGCTGCACAGTGCACACGTGGGTGCTGGATGCCTTAGCGCCTTAGGTATGTACATGCCATCTTTCGACGTTATGTACCCCACCTAACACGACCCCTCGTACGATCAATTATCCATATCTTTGCGGAGTTACCAATGCAATGAAAACGATAGTCTGACTTCCTCAACTTCAGCGAACATTGGCATCGGGCAATGAAGCATGCGGTGCGGATGAGTTCTTGGTTATTGTGTCGTTTCTTCTCGTGGCGCATGGCAACGAAAGGGAGCTTCTCAAGCTCCTTCCTCACGACGCGTAGAGGATCTAACTTTCTCCAGCCAAGTTTCTCAAGCATGTCAGCACCACCCGCCAAGTACGAAATGATCGAGGGAGTAGAGGAACTCAGTGACTATGGACTAGGTCGTTATCATCCAATTCATCTCAACGATCGACTTAACAAACGATATCGAATAGTACACAAGCTCGGCCACGGCACGTTTTCCACCGTGTGGCTGGCTGTCGACGAGAAGACAACAAAATATGTCGCCATCAAAATCGGCACCGCAGATGCGGATCGCAACGAAATCAGTATTCTCGCCCAGATGGCACAAAGATCCGTCAGCAATAACATCAGGGAACAAAAGACCTTGTTGATTCCCGCCGTCCTTGATCAATTTGAGCTCAGCGGACCCAGTGGCAATCACCCATGCCTCGTGACTCTTCCAGCCCGATGCAGTTTGCGGGACGCGAAAGACGCGGCGGAATTTGGCTTGTTCCAGATCGATGTTGCCAGATCTCTTGCTGCGCAATTGATCATGGCCGTGTCGCTCGTCCACGACAGAGGCTATGCCCATGGAGGTGAGCTTGCCTGATATATGACAGACTGTCTCACCTAACATTCAACGTGCCCTAGATCTTCATCTCGGCAATCTGTTTTTACAACTGCCCTCATCGCTTGATGATTTGCAAGTAGATCAACTATACGAACGCTATGGACAACCGGTGAAGCGGCCGATAATTTGTCTAGACTCCACTGCAGTATCAGGAGACCCCTCTGTTCCCTCCTACGCAGTTCCTGCAGTATGGTTGGGTGTACGGGGCGACAAGATTACCTTGGGCGAGGCGAGGTTGATGCTGGGGGATTTCGGAGTGGCCTTCCGCCCAGGCGATAAGTCTCGATTCGAGTCTTATACACCCCTTGTGCTGCGTCCACCTGAGGCATTATTTGAGCCAGAAACACCACTGACATTTGCCTCTGATATATGGAGCCTGGGCTGTGTGATTTTCGAGCTGCTTGGCCATCGGACGCTTCTTGATGGGTATTTCCTAGCTCCGCAGGACTATATCACCGCGCAGCAGGTCGATCTACAAGGGCCTATGCCACCAGCATGGTGGAAGAAATGGGAGGAGCGACCGAAGTGGTATTCCGAAGAAGGTATGCCACTCAGCCCAGCATGTGATGTATGGTCATGGGAACGAACATTCAAGGAGTGGGTGCAAGACTCGCGACAGGAGTGGAAAATGGGTACGCTTGCCGATGATGAGCTTTTGGCGCTGCTCAAGCTTCTTCGGTCCATGCTTGCATGGAAACCAAGCGAGAGGCCGGACATATCAAATGTGCTGAAATCAGAATGGGTGAGAAAGTGGGCTTTACCTGCGTACCAGCAAGGCTTGGAGATACTTCTGCCGTGTGCCAAACCATGTTAACGGTTCTTTTTACTCGTCGTTACAGTTCGGGCGGGCAAAACTGACAAGTCTAGGTCCTGACTCCTACCGTCCGAGGATACTTGCATGTACCAGCGACGGCTCCGATTCTCGAAGTTAGACTGTTAGCTCCGACTACCTAGTAGTAGTACCATAAAAGCTTGCCTATATTAAGACATTGTCTGTGCAGTGTGGACTGTGGTACCTTATTCAACCTTGTCTCAAGAAGTTGGTCCATCAGATTCTGACATCTAACCTTCGGGTTCTGGTGCGCCGCGTGCTTAGGTAGGGTTACTAGTTAGTTCGCGACGACGTGGCAGCAGTGTGCAGTGCAAGTGTCACGCAATGACCACAGTCCACCACCGTTATAATGGTATCTCATTTACCGTTTCGCATTGCGAATCCTCGGCTTCAGCTGGAATCTTGGATCCATAGATGCAGCTTCATGAGTCCCGAATGCTTGAGCCTCTCATTCATTGTTGGCGTCGGTGTGAAGGGAGGCCGAGAGCCTGGAGGAATCGCCGAGTCACGGACTCACGGGCTCTAAGAGCCAAACCTACTTTTATCCACCCCCCTCGAAGTTCTCATCATCGTGAATGGAAAAGGGATCTTTTAATAGCTCTGCAGCAGTTTTGCGATGCTCAGGCAGGCTGAGGCAGCCATTGGATCATATCCGCAACCAAGTTCAGGAACTGATTCTTGTCCTTCTCCGTAAGCTCTGTCAACAAATGAGGCAACTGTCAACATCTTCCCCTCTTTTATCAAATCTTTGCGAATCATGCAGCCTGTAGGCTGTCATAGAATTATGAGTCAATGTTGGTGCTAAAATCCATAAGCTATCATTGTACAACGTACCATCGTCGTCGAAGTCTCGAAGAACGGAACCTCCCCAATACTCGTTCATTGTTTCACACTCTTTACCCTTCGGGCTCACGAGATCGCTCTGCCCATTCACACGAGTGACGACAATGGACATAATTATTCTCTCTTTAAAGTTTACCATGAGCGGCGGAGGTCGCCCCAAAGTAGTTATCACTTCAGCAAGATGGACATGTGCATCGTATTCACCGAATCACCGTCGTCATCTACGGAATTCTCGAATAGGTCGGTACCATAGCGTTTGTACAATGTACAGCTGTTCTGTCGATAGATCATCAAGACGTCTCAGATTAGGGCGACTGTCGGAGCAGGTTGCCCGAACGAGATCTAGACAACCATCAATTTCAACTGAGATAGACTGTGAAAGCTCGGAAAAGCTCACTTCCAAGTTCCATGGGCTGACCTGCTGACCAGCCTGACCTCTCTTATGGAGGAGAGTCGGAGACTAAGGCTATTACGCCGAGCTTGGCTGCTTGGCGAGTCGCGACTATCCGATATCGTTCTTTGAGGCGACCGTCGATAATATATATGAACAGAACGATAAATAGCCGCCCAGCTGATAGCGACCGATCTCCTCCATACGTACCTCAGCCTACCTGTAGTATGGTAATGACATTGTCGATCAATGCGACTGGAGGGAGCTAGATCCTGCGTGCGTCGTGTCGGTGAGACATTGTCACAAGGGCCTATATTATAATTCAAGGGCTTGGAATTGAATGTCTGAGAGGCAAAAATCGACTATGGCTCTACAATGAACTCTAAAGGTCTGTGATATCCCTCAGAGAGTCAGAGACCGAAGAGAAAGCCAGCGATATATATATACAATGTCCTCCTGTCTGTCCTCCTGTCTGATCTATCCTCATTTCTGTCCCCGGCAATGCCTGTATATCCCGAATACCTGAGGAATCATGAGCTGGCAGCTCCGGTGCGCTGGGAGCGTCGATGCGCCGGTCCCCGGAAGCGGATGTGGACAGTGGTCTAGTGGCTCCAATGCACTGGCGCCATCCTGAGAACCAGGAGTCCCAATGCAGCCGCCAGCGGCGTCTTCTATCGACTCCTGATGCATTGGCGAGCATCGGAACCAGAAGCTCCAATGTTGAATGCACTGATAACTCCGAGTGACGTAAGCTACTCAGGACGGAATGTCTCCAGGGCGGGACATGTCACATGTGTACACGCCCGTGTGACAGACATGGCAGCGCTTCCGCCAAAGCAAAATATAGCAGTCAAGGGGTCTGGGATCATTATGTGGCATGATGTGAAGTATAATTCTTCTCGGTGTGCTTGAGGAAAGACTACATTGAATTATAGTAGGTGGATTAATGCGATCGCGGTTAGAATCATCTCTTGTGACGTACGCTGGCAAACGCTGCTGTACAGCTGCCTACAGCTGCCTACAGCTGCCTACAACTGCCTACAGCTAGTAGCTACTCCAGCTGCCTACAGCTACTCCAGCTGGCAGCTGCCACGTCAAATGTCAAATACGGAAATTTTTCTCGATCCCCCAGATTCCCCCTTCTTCATTCCTCTTTTTTACACGAAGAAGCGGACTTCGTGGGTACATTCATCATGTCCAACCAAAGACTTACAATATTTTTTCCCCAAGCCCTTAGCCCATCACCCTGAAGATAGGCGAAAAACAAACGAATCTTTTAGACACACGAAAACTCCTCAAGAGCTTGAGGCTTTCGAATACCGTCATCTCTAAGCAGGAGGCGTCTATCAAGGGGTTATTTATAGGGTATGCTATCATGCCGGAAGAATGAACGATAACTCCATACTCGTTTCACAGAACTGACATGCATTGTGCAATAGGTCCGACGCTCACGTCGCACGACACAACGCTGCTCGATGGGGAACATGCACCGGACGATAACATTGCCTATAAAACTCCAGGACCAAATCAACCGGAGAGTCGAGACAACATGTTGCTATCCACGCCTATGTGAATAATAGGCAAGACCTGGTAGGCTGGTTTTTCAAGATGTTAGTTTCACCCCTGAGAAACCTCAGCCTTCTTCATTCCTCTTTTCTCCCCAAGACGAAGAAGCACTCGGTGGGCACATTCATCATGTTCAACCAAAGTAACATACAATATTCTTTTCGCGAGCCCGTCACTCTGAAGATGGGTAAAGAACAAACGAATATGTTAGACACGTCACACACGAAAAATCCTCAAGAACTTGAGGCTTGCGAATACCGTCATCTCAAAGCAGGAGGCGATTATCAAGGAAGTATTTATACGGTATGCTACCATGCCGGAAGAATGAACGATAACTCCATGAGTCCATACTCGTTTCACAGAACTGACATGCATTGTGCAATAGGTCCGACGCTCACGGTACAGCGCTGCTCGATGGGGAACATG
Source organism: Claviceps sp. LM454 group G7 (assembly GCA_018360575.1). Lineage (NCBI taxonomy): Eukaryota > Fungi > Ascomycota > Sordariomycetes > Hypocreales > Clavicipitaceae > Claviceps > Claviceps sp. LM454 group G7. The sequence goes on from SRQL01000483.1 coordinate 16,536, forward strand.
TACCGGACGAAAAGGGGGAACATATAACGTTCGTCGTTGGCTGTAAAAATCCAGGACCAAATCAACCGGAGAGTCGAGACAACATGTTGCTGTCCACGCCTATGTGAATAATAGGCAAGACCTGGTTTTTCAAGATGTTACTAAAGTAGCGGCAGTGAAGTAGGCCCTTGTCTTGTCTTTTATTTGCTTTCACCCCTGAGAAACCGGACTCAACTAAGACACGGTACAAGACTGTAGACACCAACTTGGCCGGAGAATAAACGTTGTGGAAAGTGCCCGAGGAAATCCTCGCACAACTACACGAAGCCAAACCCGGGACAAATTGATTCAACAAAACCTGATTCAAAATAAAATTGCGGATGAAAAACGCCATGTCAAAACGATGAAACAGTTGGTGTGATTGTGTCAGATTATTGACTTGCCGGGCTCTCCGGCCCCACCCTTGACATCACTCTTGCTGAGTTCTTCCGGCGTTGCGGCCGTGGCCTGAAAACCAGAATACTTCTGCCTCGACGGCTGTATATTTCCATTTGGAAAGATGTGTAAGGTGACTCCGGTTCCCCTGCCTGCGGATTCCTTCCGCAGCACGACAGAGGCGTGGTAGGAGTCGTTGGTTTTAGGAGATTTGTGCGGTGCACCGTTGAACATGTCAAGAGTGTACACTAACCAACGACCCCTATCACGCTTCTGTTGTGCTACGGAATGAATCCGCCGGCAGGGGAACCGGAGTCACCTTACACATCTTTCCAAATGGAAATATACAGCCGTCGAGGCAGAAATATTCTGGTTTTCAGGCCACAGCCGCAACGCCGGACGAACTCAGCAAGAGTGATGTCAAGGGTGGGGCCGGAGAGCCCGGCAAGTCAATAATCTGACAAAAATTCACAATCACATCAACTGTTTCATCGTTTTGACATCGCGTTTTTCATCCGCAAGTTTAATCTGAATCAGGTTTTGTTGAATTAATCTCTCCCGGGTTTGGCCTCGTTTACGGTGTAGGTGTGCGACGATTTCCTCGGGCACTTTCCACAACGTTTATTTTCCGGCCAAGTTGGTGTCTTGTACCGTGTTTTACTTGAGTCCGGTTTCTTAGGAGTGAAGTAACATCTTGAAAAACCAGGTCTTGCCTATTATTCACATAGGCTTGGATAGCAACATGTTGTCTCGACTCTCCGGTTGATTTGGATGATGGAAAGTAGCTGAGCTAGGGTCTACCGTCTGTGAGCTTATCTTTGGCCGATTGTAATTATGAAGTCGTATATTAAAACACAAGTTGCTCAATTATGATCCGCTTCATCGCGAAATTGCTACAAAGAGCTGCAAGGGCACGTGGCAACGCCATCTTGATTTGAATGGGGTTATGTATTAGGAGGACTTCACTCTCCGTCCTCCATCATCCTCATGACCCATGGCCCATGATCCTAAGTTGAAGCAGGGACGGGGAAAGTGAAAATAGTCCATAACATAATAACATTTCGAAATTTGCCTCAATTGTTCAGTCGCAGCGGAGGCCGCGCAACTTCCGTGCCTATTTCAATTCGTATTATATATTAAATGGGTGCACAGTGGTAGACGCCTTATATTCACTATAATGTGACTAACGATCATTGGTCTACAATACTAGAATGGATTCTCGTCAGGGTGACTCGATTGCTCGTTTGTATGGTCACCTCAGACCTGACGTTGCCCTGACTAACCTAATTCGTCAACACCGTAGTTTACACTGCGATTCCTTAACACTCCCCCCCACTCTCAGTGCATATCGCGGTGTTGGCTTCTTCCTGCAAAGCTTGCAGTGCTCGAGCCTCGGCATGGATCTACTTGGAGAGTCCCATGTGCATTGTGGCCTTTGAACCTCTCGAATGCAATCCTGCCAAGCGGCTTTGTCATCCCGTCTGCAATCATTTCGTCCGTGGGAATGAAGTCCACCGTCAATGTCCGTCATCAATCCTTTCTCGGTGAGATCCCGGATAAAGTGATGACAGATGTCAGTGTGCTTCGATCGATCGTTTAGGTGAGCATTCTTGGTGAGTGCAATAGCTCCTTGATTGTCTCCAAGCATTTGGACTCTCTTCGGATGATGGATCCTTTCCAATGTACTTCGGTAATCCCAAATCTCTGAATATCTGCGCAATCCATTGACCTTGCTTTGCGCAACTCGCAAGATCCTATTCCGATTCGCAGCTTGATGTGGCTACCGAGCGCTGCTTCTTACTGGACCATGAGATCGGTCCCCCGTGGAACATTGTGACACTTCCGTAGATACATCATACTCTTTCGGTCAGTCTTGTCGCTTGCCCAATCGGCGTCGGAGTAAAGGGCGAAGGAGTTTCTATCTCCCCCTAGACCGTAACGGATCTTCGTGACTTCGTCTTGATCGTTGATTTGAGATAATCTGATACCTTAGAAGTGATTTCAATGCCTGTCCGTGGTGCTTAGCTGGATCGCTCATGACTTGGCTTAGCGTCCCAACGACGAAGGCGATATCGGGTCTTGTAAATATCATAGCGTACATGAATGATGACACTTCCGATGGCTTGCTGATATTCGTTCACATTGATTCGTTCGTCGTTGTCGTTGGCGGGTCGTGAATTCTCATACGGTATACCCAGGGGCCAGTCGCAGCCTCGCAGGCACTGTCTTCGGTTTGTGTGTCTCTTGGTAGTAGGCCAGCTCATCACTGTACCTATATCTCGCACTAAAAGCTGGTTCTCATCAGCTTAGTGTTCTGACCTTTTGGTCGGGTCGGTAGGGGTTACGTATCGCACAAAAGAATGGGCGCAGCCGTCTGGCCAGTGGCCACTCTGATGTGCGGTAAACACCCCTATAAGGTACCCTGCGACATTACGGGTATGGCAGTCAACACCTGCCTTGCAGCCGCTAGCGGCTGCTGCTGCGGGCTGCATGAACCCCCCAGGGGCCAGGGGCCAGCCACGTCACGTTACCTCTGCAGATTCGGTTGCAACGACCTATTGCTCATCTTTCATCTCCCGTCTAGACTCTAGTCTTGAAACATAGTGTCACTTTTCCAGTTCCTGTGCCCGCTGTGACCAGTCGAGACTGAAGCGGTCCTCACAGATTTCGCATTAGAAAATAATACCAGACCCTTTGTTTCTGCAACCGATTTGTTGACAGCGCTGTAACGACGCACTTGGGATCGATTTCCCCTAGTTGCATGATTGACGATGGCATCAAGATATTGCAATTACGCATTCATAGAAGATGGTGTAGAGAACATTTATCGCTATCATCCGGGCGGCTATCATCCTATTCATATCGACGATCGCCTCAACGAACAATATCGGATAGTAGACAAGCTCGGCCATGGGAGATACTCCACTGTATGGCTTGCTATCGACGATCAAACATCGAAATATGTTGCCATCAAAGTTGGCACCTCGGATACGAATCAAGTCGAGGTCGACACCCTAACTCAGATGAGACGATGTCCGCCGCGAGGCGATGTCTGGGAGACTAACAGATTGCTGATACACCCCGTACTTGATCATTTTGAGGTTACCGGACCTAACGGCACTCATCCATGCCTTGTGACTCCTCCAGCACGATGCAACTTGCGAGATACGAAAGAGATAGCGCCTGGCAACCTCTTTCAGCTCGACGCTGCCAGATCTCTTGCTGCGCAGCTAGTTATAGCCTTGTCGCTAATCCACGATAGAGGCTATGCCCATGGAGGTGCGCTCTTTCCTGATTTTCCACACACTATCTCAGCTGACATCGTTCGTGTCCTAGATCTCCATTTCGGCAACCTCCTCCTGCAGTTGCCCTCACCTATTGACGGGCTCTCAGTAGAACAACTACACGCCCGCTACAGTGAGCTGGAGAAACAACCGGTACTTCTCATCGACACCGAGGCGCCACCAACAGACCCATCTGTTCCATCTTACGAGGTATCTCCAATGTCGTTTGACATACCAGAAGATGGAATAGCACTTGGCGAGGCAATGTTGACAGTCAGTGATTTCGGAGTTGCCTTCCGCCCAGAAGACGAGTCTCGGCTCGCGTCATACACACCCCTTGCGCTGCGCCCACCTGAGGCATTCTTTGAGGTGACAACGCCACTCAGCTTTGCGTCTGATGTCTGGAGTCTAGGCTGCGTGTTATTTGAGCTGTTCGCCAGTTGCTCGCTGTTTGAGGGGTCCAAGGACGTGATCACCGCACAGCAGGTGGATATACAAGGGCCCATGCCACCGGCATGGCGGGAAAAGTGGGGGGCTCGGCAGCTGAAGTGGTACGACGAAGAATGCAGGCTGTTACGCGGATCATTTGATCCTTATACATGGACAGAACGATTCCAGGACTGGGTGCAAGACCCGCGACTGGAGCGAAGATGGGAAACGCTTGCTGAAGATGAGCTGGATGCTTTGATTGAACTCCTGCGATGCATGCTTGCATGGAGTCCAAGCGAGCGGCTAGACATATCAGGGGTGCTGAGATCTGATTGGATGACACGGTGGGCGTTGCCTGCGTACCAGAAATGCTTGGAGGTGCAGAAATGCTTGGAGGTGCAGAAATGCTTGGAGGTGCAGAAATGCTAGGAGCACTGACTTATCCTGTTTGAGTCGCGCTGCACAGGTGGCCCAAACTCAGGGCCATCGAGAATACCGCCGTGTTCCTGATTGTTGCCAAGAATATTAATGTGTTGGTAGCCTTGCAAAGCTTCCTCCTCCGCTTTA
>SRQL01000484.1:0-21195 GCA_018360575.1 Claviceps sp. LM454 group G7
CCGCGATGCTGGCTTTCAAAGAAAGCTGTGACGAGAGAAGATTTGTGTTGTCGACACGACGACGCCGCGTTGTAGGATCATTTGCGACTTTATACATACCTATCCACTACTTAATATGCAAGGTAAGCTCAGTACTGTTCTATGTACAGTGTATGTATGTATACGCGCTAGCAGGGTATCAGAAACACACTATACCATTTTAGGTAATTGCGGTGGTGATCAGGCAGTTATTGAGGTGCTCATTAAGGTCTCCCTATGCTCTGTCCGTCGTTTGCATGTACCTATATATCTGTCAAGGCTAGGGAGGTCACAACAGAGTGAAGACTGAGGACAACATGTCAAAGGTGGGTGTCGATGCTTGAAGGTTTTTATCTCTGGTCTATACATGTGCGAGGCTCTGTCTCTTTATACGTCCCATTGCAGTCTCTGACCTCTTGCGGACCCACTCCCTGCCACTTGTCCAGTCCCACAACACACTGTCCCTGACAATATCCCGCACTAAGCTGGTTCTCATCAGCTTAGTGTTCTGACCTTTTGGTCGGGTCGGCAGGGATATCCGATTCCTCACATGCTCCAGAAGAATATAGAACACTGAATAGAAAAGAACTGTGAGAAACGCATAACCACCCGTTCCGCCCAAAAGATCCAGTGATCAAGTTGCACGTCTGCAGCTTGATCAAGGTTATATAGTGCATTGTCACAGCTGCACAGACGGCACTGTACAGACCGTGACAAGAACTTCGTCAATTTGTAGGAGCTATCTCCTAACTAGGAAAAACATGCATAGGAATCGTAAAAAAAAAACACACGAGGCAATCCTCGCAGGTTCCTCCCAATGTTCTTATAGGAACCGGCAAGCTCGGTTTCTCTGATGTTGAATCGAAGATGCCGGAACAATCTCCGTGAAAGTTCACATGCTAACGACAGTTGTTCCCTCCCTTCCATGACTCCAGAACAACGAGAACCAATAACTCCAACTCCTCACACCCTTTCATCGGACAATTGATCGCATGACAAAAACACCACTCTGAATATCCAGACTTTGAACTTCGGAAAATGCCCGCAAAACGTCATCTTGAGTCAAGAGCAATAAAGAATGATAACTGAATCAAAGTGGCGACATGAATGATGGTGTCGAGTTGCTCGCACAAAACTAGCAAATGAGGGGTAGGTGAATGATTAACCGGGAAAAGAAGGTTGACGAAATATCACAGGCCAAAGCAATGAACAAGGTGGGTCCTCCTTCAGGTCTGACTCTGAGAGTGGATAGTGGAGTGGTCCGAGTGGATAGGATGTCGGTCGCTTCACCAGATTGTCAGTGAATCAGTCAACTGAAGTTTCACCAACAGATAGTCTATTACATACCCGATCGAGAATGCCTCGATCAAGAAAAGTCAACCGACAGTGGAAGAATAACACTGGAAACTTCATGACAAGAGGAGGGCGTGAGCAACTTGAACACTGTCGGCACATTGCAACAAGCGTGGCTCCAGCTTCAGATACGGGTACATCGGCACCCAAAAACCGGGATTGCTTCTCCGAGCACAGAACGATGCTGGACGAGCATAATGTTTGCGAGTCCACGTTGGCTAATATAGCCCGAGAAAATCATTTTCGAGATCGATCTGTGTTGAACGAGGAAAATAATCTTCGGAACCGACCCGTTCACTTCGTCAGCTGCGGTCCAAATGAGCCCCTCGAAAGCATTTCATCCGATGAGGCTGGTAACAATCCTATCGACATCAAGAAAGCGGGTGGCGCAGTTCAACATATTTTTCACGCAAACGATCATGATAAGACACAAAGATTCCCAACTCCCGATAATACATCAAGCCACAGTGATGAGGCTAGAAACCTGGACACTCTATCGCCATGCCTTCGACGTCAAGTCACCGGGCATCAAACCGACCAGAACATACCCACCGACAAAGTCTTTGTCATTGATACCACTGGAAAGAAAATGACAAGAAGAACTCGCCAAAAGTCGACCAAATTACCAAGAAAACCCCCTTCGCCGGAGAGTAGCTCTGGTGATGACATCATTCTGTTTCGAGGACGAAAATTGCACAGCGAGACCTTATACATCGAAAAAGATACACAAAGAAGAAGCTTGCCTACGATAGGTTCAACGCACTCTCAGCGCCCAATCGATAACACTCGCCCTATATCCCAGACCTTTCGCCGCCCAACAACGAGAAAAAACAATGTTATACCACAAATGGGAGAGCCAAATAGGGTGCCCACAGACTTGGAAGATATCCTGCTAGACTACATTGCTAACATCCGAGAGAATGGTGAGCTTGAACAGACGTATAATTTCCAAACCCCAAACAATTGTCACGACCTTGATGGAAGCGATGACGATTTTGGTATTGGATCAGATCGGTCAGGTGGACCGAGATATGGAGGTTCCTATCTCAGTGATGATAACGGCCATCAGCATCCCAACAAGATTGCCTCAACATCCGACCGACAGCACGTGTGTCATCTTAAAGAGGACGACGACGATAACCTGAGCAACAGCTCCGATGACCAGGATGCCCTTGCTACATCAGTTGCAAATCAAATGTTGGGGTCGAACCCGGTTCCGGATATGAACTCTTTCCATGATTCAAGTATTTCGGTCACTCAAAAAGAGAGTTACGCTCTCACTCAGCAGGAAGCAGACTTCGATATCTTGGATCGGAACCGACCTAGCGTGCAACGTGTCAGAAGGGGCAAAGGAGTGCGGGCAAAAGACGTTGGGTTCAGCAATTGTGATTCCGATTTGGAACACCAGCTCCAGGTAGCGTGGAAGAATGATAGACGCAGAAAAAAAGAACGCAAACAACAAAGAGATGAGCTTCGTATGCTAGGCTTACTGCGAAAGAAGAACGCTGTGGATGACCTTAAACTTAAATACCCATCCGGTATGAGCATTCTACAAGTCGCGCAAGAACTGAGGTCATTTTTGCAAAAAGGAGACGAATGGTGAGTGTCTCCTTCTGCCCTAGCCAATTTAATGCAGAGAAGCTAATCGTGTTGCCATGACAAGTGTAACCTTCCCGCCGATGGATGCCCACTCCCGGAAGGTTGTCCACGAGTTGGCTCAGACGTTTAACATAAAATCCAAGTCAGTTGGGAAAGGCGAGCAACGCCGCCCCAGCTTATATCGAACATCTCGGACACTTCCATATTCTGAGGCAGCATTTGATCGAGCTGCGTGCCGGATCCATCGCAAATTTCTGCCGAGAGTCGATACAAAGGGAAAGGGCAAGAGCAAGATGTCTTCAAAGAAGCAAAACAAATTGGACACCCCCAAGTCGGCAACCGATTACCTGGAGGGCGAGATTGTTGGCGCGGCAGCACCTGAATTGGGTATTGGAAATCGAGGCAGAGCAATACTGGAGAAAATGGGCTGGAGCTGCGGAACTGCGCTCGGTGCAGAGGATAACAAAGGAATACTGCAGCCTGTTTCACTCACGATGAAGAGGTCAAAGGCTGGATTGGGATGATTAATGTCTGGCTTTCATCAAGCCTGTGACTGTTCAGTGCTCAAACAATAGTAGAAATACAATAGCAGTGTAAAATGCACGAATTCATTTACTCGAGATCCGTTTGCTCGAAATTTAATGTACAACCGCGAACCCCATTGACCGTGTGAAGACATTGCCCCCATAAAGCAGAACCATCCGTAACGCATTCAAGTCCCAAGAGAAAAAAGGCGTATTCTGCCTATGGGGTTTTCATAAATGCCACGCAAAACAAAAAACAAGACTCATAGACCCGGAGGAAAAAAAAAGAAGAAAAGGGACAGGGACGAGGGAAAAGACGAGAAGACCCAAAATCAAAATACGCAGGCTTATTTCGTAGACGAAGAGTACTTGGTCACCGCCTTGGTGCCCTCGGATACGGCATGCTTGGCAAGCTCTCCAGGCAGGATCAGGCGAACAGAGGTTTGAATCTCGCGCGAAGAAATCGTGGACTTCTTATTATATGCAGCCAATTTAGATGCCTCGGTAGCAACACGCTCGAAAATGTCTATCATGATGTAAGTAAGTGGTTATCACGAAACTGGTACATGAACATTGCGTTATGTACTTACCATTTACGAAAGAGTTCAAAATTGACATTGCCCGGTTGGAAATACCAGTATCGGGGTGAACCTGCTTGAGCACTGTGTACATGTCAGGACGTCAAATCTTGGAATTTGAGTTGAAGAGAGCGTATTACTCACCCTTGTAGATGTAGGAACTATACGTCTCTTTGCGAGTTTTAGAACGCTTCTTCTTTTCGCCAGACGCGGCGGTCTTCTTGCCAGCATCCTTCTTCTCGGGAGCCTTGCTAGCAGTAGCGGGTGCCTTAGAGGCGGGCTTCTTGTCAGCGGCTTTGGGGGGCATTCTGGCTTCGAGTTTGGATATGTTGTAGAATCAATGCAGTTGGCACGCGATTTAGGGTTGAGACCGTCAGGAACTTGATTTGGACAGCGGATGGCGATGAAGGTCGTGGACAGACTTCGACAAATAAGGGGGGTGGGTTGGGCTTTTGTACTGGACGCGAAGACTTGTAAGTGGATTACTGATTGCTGCTGGGTGGCAGCTGTCTCCGTCAAGCGGCGCGCCACGGTCGCGCGCGTGTTTGCGTGAGCTCCGTGACTGATTTGGCTGAAGTGAAGCAAGTGGAGTGGGGCACCTACATACTGGCGCGCGCGCTCCGGCTCTCCTACCAGCCACAAGTGGCGCTGGACAACAACGGTCATCTTTTCAGAGACATCACGTAGCTGCTGCTACTCCACGATCTCTTCATCCATTTACAGTGGACGCCAGAGCATATGTAGGTACATACGTTCATGGGAAGTCATGGCACAAGTTTATACTTGATCACATGCTGCTTCCGTTCGCCGTCGTGTCTCACGAGTGGCGGCAACATTGTCGCGTCACGCGTGTCAAGAGGCACTGGCCATGTTGCCAGAATCAACAATAGCACGGAACAGCGAGTGGCAGAGACTGCCGCGATACGGCGGTGCACTTATTAATGAAGTAGGAACCTGGCCTTAGTGACAGTTGGCACTATTGGGACATTGCGTGACGTGATCATGGTTGCGCACATAGCGAAGCCCAAGCTTTTCCTTTACAACCCAAGCGGACAACAGCTGAGGGTTTTATACACATGCCATCATGCAGACTGTGAGTCTGTTCCTCGTCAGTCGTGACTCGTGTGTATCGGGGTCAGTTTGACCCATTTTTTACTACATGTTTTCGTTGAGACGCGTGCTTTCCGAATTAGTACTAGCGTAGTCATGCAGCTAGTGCCGGTGATCTAAGATCACGTATACCACGCGCTGAAAACTACTTAATCTCTATGTCCCCCTCCCGGACGAACTTACCTTGTTTCGTAACCGGCATACATCGTCTCTGCATCCACCACGACTCTCCGCTTGTCTCATCATTCTCTCGTTCGCACCTCAGTCACCTCAGTCTCGCCGTGTTATTCTACACCCTACTCCAAATAGAAACAGTTCAAGATGACAGGTGGCGGAAAATCTGGTGGCAAGGCCTCTGGCTCCAAGAATGCTCAAACGTAAGTCCTTTCGCTAGAGTCTCCGGCTAGTTTTAATAAAAAAGTGTCAAGATGCTAAATAATTAAATTGAAGACGTTCTTCCAAGGCTGGGTTAGCTTTCCCTGTTGGTCGAGTACATCGTCTTCTCCGAAAGGGCAACTATGCTCAGCGAGTTGGTGCCGGTGCTCCTGTCTACTTGGCCGCTGTCCTGGAATACCTCGCCGCCGAAATTCTGGAGTTGGCTGGTAATGCTGCCCGTGACAATAAAAAGACCCGCATTATTCCTCGTCACTTGCAGCTAGCGATCCGAAACGATGAAGAGTTAAACAAGTTACTGGGCCATGTCACCATTGCTCAGGGTGGCGTTTTGCCTAATATTCACCAAAGTTTGTCACACGCTCTCCTTGTCAGAAACTATGCTAATCTAGTTCAGATCTGTTGCCAAAAAAAACCAACAAGAATGGCAAGAATCAAAGCCAGGAGTTGTAGAATATTGTCTTTCTTTTTGTATGCAACGGTTAGTTTTGGGTTTGGGTTGCCATGACATAGTTTACGGTTCAGGTTCACGGTTATTTGCTTTGATTGCGCGCGATGGTTGTACAATAATCCTACGTCTACGGTCATGATAAGAATTTCGACGCATTTCCATGTTCTCACATGGCATAGTGCACTTCAGTTTTCAATCATGTCTAATTACATAGCTGTAAACACGATGTGAGTTTCTATCAACTCCTCTAGATGCGAGGGGACAGTGAGGCAGATAAGCGAACATTGACTTGAACGAGTTGCGGATAGGCGAGTTGGGTAGTTTTGATCAAGACTCAAGTATCGATACTCAGACTAGGTGACGTGTTGTTTTCTTTCCATTCGCGGCAAAGATGCCCTACTGTTTTCTAATATCTGTTCGATGGATGGGGTGGCGCTGAGTTATAGATATTAATACAACGTAAATATGGAAAAGCTCTGGGGTCTCCGAATAGTACTCACGGTCTAGAATCGATGGCGGAAGGTTTCGTTCCCATTTCGAACCTGGAAGTTCTTCATTAGCCAAATTTCACGTCTCTCATTATTGCATTTCACATACCGCCCGGTGCTGTTGGTGGAATGTAGGGTTCTGGGTGCTTCCACGAGTTGAGAAGGTTTTCCGTCTCGTTCAAAACAGCCTGATCAAAGGTCAGATTTCGTGTTACTTGACAACGAATATTGCTTTGCCAGGCTCTCACCCTTTGTTGTCGGAAGTCGGTGATATTCCTGTTCGCTTCGAATAATGATCGAATGTATAGAGCTTGGCCTCGCCAAAGCTGACGCTGGACGGACCAGTCGAGAGCCAGTTTCAACGATCGCCGGTAGAGTGATCTAACGGTGTAGAGTTGGTCAGCAAAGGGGTTTGCCGCTTTCAAGTAATGATCTTTCAGGGGGGGCTAACAGTGCCGCTCGTCGTGAAGACATATCGTCTGTGGCTTTGTGCAATCTAAGCGAGCGCGATATATGTCGGTGAGCTGTCGAGAGTTTTATTCTGCAGAATAGATGTACGTCTTAGGCAATGATGGATTCGCATGCAGGCAGCGCTTTACGGGAAGCACCGACGGAAGGGTTACTCGAGGCCCACCTTGCAGTCTAGGTACCCCTCAGCCACGTCACGTGACCGCTGCAGAATCTCCGCAGCCTCCGGGGTTCAGCCGCAGTTTCCCTACCTACATACGTACCTGGGTATGTACGTACTTGTTGCTCTTCCCTCCTCACAGGTTACTGGCGGGCGATTCAATTTCATACCCCCTACTCCCCCCCTTACCTTACAGGTCTACCTTTGTAAGGTACCAGTAGTCTATTTACTCTTCTAGTTAATATGTAGAGCTTTACCTTTCGCCTGCCCCTGTGCACGCTGTGACCAGCCGATGCAATGTGTGTTCTTTTGTTGTTCGCCATCGGCAAGGCGCGCGAAAAGGCGGAGCGTAAAATATGGGACATACATGGCGCCGAGTAAAGTTGTACTTGGCGCCCAGCTCATCTCTTGCGTGAAGGAACTCGAACGTCGGACCGGCATGCGCTGCGCATCGGATCGATATCAAAGTCATCAATCGAACATTGTATAGAGCCAGCATATTGACCCAACTCTTTGCTTTTTAACCTTCGGTCAAGTTGATGGCCTATTACCAAACATGTCGTTATTCGCACTCGGCGTCTCTATTCCCGATACTGCTCACGTAAGTGCTATGGATGAAGAAGCACTTTGTACGAACCTGATTTTGACGTAGAATAGGCTGTGAGTGTATCGCTACCGACCTGGCAGTCCAACATCGGATATGAAGAAGGACAACGATCAGTTGTTGATCGTATGACAACTGGATATCCCAGGTATGGACGGTGTACCTATCCTTCATTCGATTTGAGTCTCCTGGTTTCTGAATTAGCTCTGTCACAAGATTTTTCATACATAAGAGCATTGAAGCTCTTGCGTGTGATATCGTCTCCGTTCATGGATCCACCAGCCAGAAAGTACTGCTCTTCCCCAGTCCAGAAGCGGCCAAGCGGTGTATCGACTTTGTTGATCGAGCGCAGCCTAGTTCTTCCCAGCAGATAGGTATCTTAGAACTCGTGCTGGACCCATCGAAGCCCATCTCTCTATTAATGAAGAAGCTTTCGCCCACTATTTCTGCCGTTTTTCTGCCAGAGCATTCATATGCAGTCGCCAGGCAGTACTGGCAGCATACGGGAGACGGAGTATCAAGCCGCCGGGCCGAATTTTGCCATGATCTATTCAAAGATGGGTTCCTTGTTCCCGGATCTGGCGCTGAATTAGCTCATGGGGTTTCGACCAGGGCGACGAGGGGGCCAAAAAGGTACCAGCGAGCCGGTCTCGATGACTCAGGTTTGGAAGCACCAAAGTTCAATGTGCAAGTGCAAGTACTCGCAAACACTAAAGAATCGCAAGAGAGCCCTCGTTTTTTGGAAGAAAGATTCGGACGCAATCTAGATTTGAATCTCCTTGAGCGTGCTCAGTTGGCTATTCGAAGAAGAATCGCGGGATCGTTGACTCAAGATTCGGACCTGCAGACACATTTATCGGCCCTTGTCACCTTGAACTTGCGAGGCATGCAGGATCTTGATGAAAATGATGTTTATTTGTTTCCCGCGGGAATGAATGCCATCTACAATGCCCATCGTGCTCTTTTTGCAGCAAGAGGTCAGATGAAAAGTGTCAACTTTGGGTTTCCTTATGTGGACACGCTCAAGATTCTACAGAAGTTTGGTCCGGGGTGTGACTTCTTTGGTCATGCTTCATCTGATGACCTTGACCAGCTTGAGATGAGATTGCGAGCCGGGAAACGATATCTCGCACTATTCTGCGAGTTTCCGGGTAATCCGCTGTTAACAAGTCCAGATCTGAAGCGTATCCGCCGACTCGCCGACTCTTTCGATTTCGCCGTGGTTGTCGATGAGACGATTGGAACTTTCGCGAATGTAAACGTCCTACCAGCTGCAGATATTGTGGTAAGCAGCTTAACGAAGATATTTTCCGGTGACTCAAATGTCATGGGTGGAAGTGCAATTCTAAATCCAAAAAGCAAGTATTACACTGCCCTGAAAAAGGCAATGAATCAGGTCTATGAGGACTCTTACTGGGCCGAAGATGTAATCTTCATGGAAAGAAACAGTCGAGACTTTCTTCATAGGATGGATCGCATAAATGTGAACGCCGAGTTCATTTGTACGATGCTCATCGGGCACCCGAGCGTCAAGCGAGTTTTCTATCCGAAGTACAATTCCTCTAGAAGATTTTACGAGGATTTCAGACTCCCAGGTAAGGGATACGGAGGGCTTCTTTCCATCGTGTTCAAGACCAAGACCCAAGCACGGGCGTTCTACGACTCGATGGAAATAGCGAAAGGTCCGAGTCTGGGGACTAATTTTACTCTGTGCAGCCCATATGTCCTGCTGGCTCACTACAAGGAACTTGATTGGGCTGCACAATTTGGTGTTGAGGAGCACTTAGTACGAGTGAGTGTCGGCTTGGAGGACACCGATTTGCTTGAACAAACATTTATCAAAGCTCTCAAAGTTACGGAGGCATTTGCGAGCTAAAAAGAAAAGGGTGCTGTATTAGGTCATGTTAACAGAGTCAGTTGAGCGGAGTATCTGTAATCGTTTGAAAGGGACTCTGATACGTTCGAAGTGGACGCGGGCAGCGCCTAGCTTCCTGACCTTTGCAATCAGACAATATACGTCGGATAGAACAGACAGTTGTGTCTCCTCTGGCATAGTGCGTGCATGTATTACAAGTCGCGAGGTCCTAGAGAAGAGCAGAGGCAACGCATCTGAACTGTGCATCTGAAAAGACCAGCAAGAGTCACGACTTACAAAGCCGCATGGTGCATACCCGTATGCCCGTGAATCGGTCACGTTCTGAAGACTTCTTGTATTGAAGATGAATATTGAGATACCTAGTCACATGACGGAACAATCGTGATGTGCATAATTAGGTCCATAGTCTTCAATTCCTCGCTCTATTTCGTTCGTTCGTTGCTTTTCCTTCACTTCTTTGGCGAAATATCTCTTCATGTACTTCTCGAGAGTACGATCAAGGTTATCTAAATGTCGATTAGGATAATTGGGTACACGGCAAATGTTGGATCATAGTATCATACCTGCGGATGCACTCATCACGACGTCAGCACGGCACAAAGGACAATATTTCTCATTTCGCCTTTGAATCTTCACGATGCATCTTATGCAGAAGACGTGACTGCAATGAAGTCTAACGGGCCGATAGGCCACGGAGAAGCACACAGGACATAAATAGTCGTTCAATTGCGGAACGACCGTCACGAGTTCCTGTGACATCTTTGCGCATACGTCTTTGGCAATATCTCTCGATAGAAGCCCCTCAGATTGGATAGTCGAGTGAAAGGTTTTTGAAACGCCGAGGGATGTTCTCTTATCGAACTCTATGCTGCTTGTCAGCTGCGAATGAGTCTCGAGCCCCGACGTGAACGTACTCTTCAGAATCTTGAATATGGCCAGCTTGTTCAGTTCTTGGAACTGAAGATTCTTTAACAGACTCAGGTTCAAGTTGACGAATCTCACAAAGGCAGCGTGGCTTTCTCTGAGCTTGAACTCATTGGCCAGTTTTCTTCTCTCGACCTCAACCTGGAACCACTGGAGTTGTTTCAGAGCCATTTCACTCGACCTATTTCCATGGTCTCTTTCATGAGTTCCAAAGAAAATTTCAGCGTCGAGATAGAGCTCAAAAATATAACGCCATCGAGAAAGGTCACTCTTCGAGAATCGGCTAGTTCTGCACACCAAAGAGATTTCCTTACCAAGCTCAACCACGTCCGCCGTCATCCTTTGCCGTTCCTCAATTTGGAGCGCATCCAGATTGTTTACATCGCTTTGTAATAAGTCGAAAAACTTTCCATCAAATACTAGCGGGACCTCTACCTTCTCGTAGTTGTCATGTTGTGAATTTCTACCATGTTGTACCAGGTTTGGAATCGGCTTCTGTAGAATCTCGCCGAACTCGTGGTCAGATCGGATTTCTGCAGCTATTCTTTCAAAGAAAGCGCGAGTGGTGGGTGTGAGAGACGCGTCGACGGCGATACCGTCCTGCATATGCACGTATACGGTAAGTTTGGGACGCACGAAGCTGGAATTGTTTGCGGCTTCATCGTGAGAATCGAGTCAACAGAAGTACCCAGCAGCACAGTGCATGATCAAGCACGATTATGACCGCATATGCATACCTTTAAGCCTGTATTGGAGTGCAACAGGCGCCGTCGTGTTTGGATCAAGCAGGGCTCGGAGAGTGTCTGGGTCGAGACCCAAATCGTGCAACTCTTGTTGAACTTTCTTCAGACATTTTTTCAGCTGTCCGTATGGGATCGCGTTCTTTACCCAGTGGGATGGAAAGTCTACAACATATCGCTATAGGTCAGTCCTTCATCATCTAAAAGAGGGCTGGCAAGAAATCGAGTACGCCATATGACAGTCGAGAACCAAGAACAACGGGACTGACCTTGACTAGCAAGAGTCTCTTTAAAGTCGCGTGCGAATTTCATCGTTACAGGCCGTAGCAGAGCTGTGATTGAGAAACGGATTCTTCGAAATTGTCTGTTCCTCGTGTGATTGATCGCCAGCGCCACCAGCTACCCATTCCATGGAAAAGAAAATCACGTTTGCAACCCTGAAGGAAATTGTGTTAATTGAGACCGCTAAAAAGCCAGCGACAAGCGTTATACTCACAGCACTGAGCCAGAAAGAATATTGAACAGCCTGCCAATCAGCCGCTCATTTGCCGACTGCCATCTCGAGCAGATCTGATTGATCCCATAAGGCTACTTGAGTAGTATGTAGATACCTGACTACCTATGTAGCAGAGTTGGTAAGTGCAGGACGGTCTCAAGGGTATTGTAGGTGTACCCCCAGCGAGGCTCACTTCATGTCACGTGCCCCACACCCCCCTTGCTCGTTGATCGTGACTTGGAAACGAATGCTTCAGAATGCTTCATCGCGTACCCTACCCTACGCCTTTGGGCAATCACATTCATGCTGAAGATTCGTTGGATAGAAGCAGCTAAAACGGTGCCCCGCGTGCCGCCTTTCCGTATGAGGTCGTCCGCCCAAATACAAGATACATTCAGAACATCAACAGACCCATACCACCATCTCGAATCCTCAAGCAACAGGTAGGCAACTTGCAGGACCTGCGCAACCTGCAACCTACGTGTAAGGGTTCGTCACGGATATTGGATGTATGCGCGAGAGGAAATGGTTATCAATAAAACTAAGGAAGAAAGAAAGAGAAAGGACAAGAATGCCCTCCTAGCTGTTTAAGTACCTCCAACGCCAGTGGGGGAGGCTCAAGTAATCATCCCAGACTTGCCGCTTATCTATCCACGATTAGTCATAGACTAATCCATAACACTACGCAACCTAATCATAACTTCTTTTGAATCATAACTTCTTTATTTACTTTTTTTTTTGGTAATACAGCTCAAAGAGCGCTTGCAATGGAGCTTCAATTGAGGTTCAATTGAAAAGAGTGACGATATGGACCAATGGTTTGGGATTTGCAAGGGAAAAAATACACACGAATAGTGGGCTAATCGATCTTAGCGTGGTTATATTTCACACATTGATTCGTCAGAAATGAATGCTCCACGATAGGCGAATTCACTGAGATTATACGGTATGTATTTTTGGCGCGCACTGGCACAGCTTCGCGTCACTGCATTTATAATGATCATGATAATAAATGTGAGGAATCGGATATCCCTGCCGACCCGACCAAAAGGTCAGAACACTAAGCTGATGAGAACCAGCTTAGTGCGGGATATATAGGTACATGCTGGCTTTGCAGCCGACGGACAGAGCAGTTACGGGTAACCGTCACAATAAACAATACATAATCATTATAGGCTGGGCCCACCCATTATAATCACCTAATTCCGGTGCAGTACCCAGCCACTTTAATCGCCCGATCAATTTTCACCCCTGTGATGTGTGACGGCTACCTCTCTGTTACAGGCTGCTCATTCCTGGAGCCTCAATAGCGGCTATGCTGCGTAAAACTGAATCATCTCTGTGAACTCCTAGGCTGTGATGGCCTAGCTCCGCGCCGCGCCGCCGTCTGGGTGATGTGCCCAATCCCGTTGCGCCATGGAAGACAACAAAAGAATACGCATTATACGGAGTACAAGTTCCTGAACTCTGTACAATTGACACCTACATATTGCTGAAGGGCTGGGCAAAGCCCAGACCATGACATAGGCCATGCAAAGCATCACGTCAATGAGACACCAATCCGCCTACATACTCCGTCTAATTACACGAAAGAGATCCACCCTTCATCCTACCCTCATTCGCGCTTCCAAGTTCCGACACTACCATGCACATCCTCATGGGCCGAGACGCTGAGTACTGCCAACCAGTTCGGTAGCCGCACTATTTCCGGTGCGCGTCGTGGAAGGCAAAATTCCAAATCGACCATATGTTTTTTGATCAACACTTACGTAGTGAGGAAGCACGGATAATAGGTTGAGTCGATTTTCGATCCATTTCAACGCCCATTCAGGAGGGGCAATGAATCTGAGGTAGCCCAGCCCGCCTGATTGAGTAGGTTAGCGCGATTCGATCGATAGTAACCAAACACGGGACTGACATACAAACATATCCTACCGCCACCCCACAAAGATGGCCCAACAAACTCGTGTTAGGCATCAGCACCGCGATTACGAACATCATGAACAACGGAGTTGTCCATGTTGGGATGTGGTATGTTCCAATGGTTATGTGTGGGTTGGATTTGTAAGTTCGTATCGCTTCAATGCCCAAAAGTAGAAACACCCATACGCTGTCGGCATAGTGTCAGCCTCGACCTTGTGAGCCCTCCTCATCGTTGCGCGACCACGCGTACCTGGCTCCCATGACGCTTCTATTGCCTCTCAACATTCCTCGCTCAATCACGATATACAAAAGAGCAGGAACAGTGGTCAATGCTACTGTTGTTAGAGCGTCGTTTCAAGTCAGCGTTGGAACAATGAAATCTTACGGCCAAAAAACAAAGCCAAGCTTGTGAGCGTCCCGTGTTCATTCTCAAATCTCTCCATGAGAGGGGTCAAGGCAATCAGATTGAGGACCGCATGAAACAGATTCAGATGCACCAGGGGAAATGTTGACAATCGATATCCTGCCCTGTCAGTATGTATACATATCGTGTCAATTCCATATTTTCGAAGAGATCGAGATTTACCTGTCGCAAAAGTAACCTCGTCCGGGATCAGGGAGCCCCATTGTCGTAGATCCCAAAAAGTAGGAAAGCTGAAAATCCAGAAGGCCACTATCAACAGTATGATGCATCGAGTGAACAAGGGGAGCCGGAATGCGTATGAACGAGCTCGCGCGGCGGTTATTCCCTGAATATTCGGCATTGCTTCGATTGTATTGTGTCCCCCAGTTGATCAGTCGTCGACAAAAAGTAAGTGGTGGAGGATGCAAAGCGAAGCCAAGGCTCGTGAATCAAGAAACTATGCCAGAAGATAAACAACAATTATAGTCGTGGCTTCAATGTCCAGCCATGTCTTACGAATCTCATCACAGAACAGCTGTTCTTGTGCTTGGCTTCAAACCTTCAAACCTACGGAGTAGGTAAGGAGGTAGTCAGTAGTACGGAACCTCAAACAACTTACTTAATTATGGAGTTAAACCCTTGGCTGCTAGGTACCTCCTATGCCGGGCCCCGACAAGTTCTCAACATGTGGGTACTTCGTCGGCGCATTAGTCATCAACACGTGACGGCAATCCCTATAACGTCGGAGAGGCTCACTTCATGGGGAGACCCTTACTTTATAATGAGGTGGTGGGAATCGTAATAATCATCTTAAATAGCAGATTGGCAATTGCGTATACGTGAATTTAACACGGTGATCCAAAATGGGTCCAAGCGTTTGGCGTTTATTTTCCGGAGGCCACGACTCGCCACGAGAGCATAACGTTATTCTACCTAATACAATTGTGAAACAATATGTGGGACTGTGACTACATATCTACAATGATGGCCAGACAATGAATAGGAAACAGACTAATGACGACTTACGCCAGACTTGCGACTCATTCTTGGACGTCTTACGATAGCTTGTGAGTTTTGTACAACTACGTAAATAATTACAGGATACCGGTACCAATTGCATCAATTCTCACCCCCTCTTCATTAGGCCGTTTGGACGGCGTGCACGGCGAATTCTTTGCATGCTACGCCCTGTGTAGCTATGACGATTCCTTACAATCAACTGTTCTGCAAATACAGCTAGGTTCAGTTTGACGAAACCTTAGCCATCGTATTCAGAGCACTTCCATTCTTGAACCATTCGAGTTGCGGCTCATTAAAAGTATGCTGCAAAGATATCTCGAATGATTCGCCGTCCTGAGGGTGAACGACCATGGTGACTGGCTTGCCTACGGCGAGCTTAGTACAGAGTATGTCGACCTAAACAACGTCAGCGGCGAGTTCAACATTAGATTGTAAGAGATGGCGTTATTTCGGTTTACCTTGTCATCAGGCTTGATCTTTTCATAGTCGGCGGGATCAGCGAAGGTCAGTGGCAGCATTCCTTGCTTCTTTAGATTTGTCTCATGAATGCGGGCGAAGCTTCTGGTGATAATCGCTAGACCTCCAAGATGCCGGGGTTCAAGCGCGGCATGCTCACGCGAGGAGCCCTCGCCATAATTCCAGTCGCCAATGACGACCCACTTGATGCCCTTCTTCTTGTAGTCACGGGCAACAGCTGGGACGGCATCCCAGTCCCCGGTGGTGACGTTCTTGATCTTGTTGGCTTCATTGTTGGCTTCATTGATAGCACCAATCAACATGTTGTTGGAAATGTTATCAAGGTGACCACGGTACTTGAGCCAAGGACCAGCCATAGAAATATGGTCTGTAGTGGTCTTGCCCTTCGCCTTGATTAGAATGGGCATATCCTTGGCATCTCGTCCATTCCAAGGCTGGAATGGCTGCAAAATCTGAAGACGGTCAGAGCTGGGGGCTACCTGAACGGCAACGCTACCTCTCTCCTTTGGGGGTGCCTGGTAAGTATCATTCCCAGGGTCAAAGCCGCGAACAGGGAGGCCGTCTCCCGTAGGAGGTTTCAGCTTAAATTCTTTGCCGTTCTTGTCCTTGAGAGTATCTGTGAGGGGGTTGAAGTGCAGATTTCCCGCAATGGTCAGGGCTACAACAAGATCAGGAGATGTGACGAAAGAGTGTGTGGCTGGGTTTCCATCATTTCGCCCAGTAAAGTTGCGATTGTAAGAGGACAATATGGAGTTGGCTTCGCCCTTCTTTACGTCTTGTCGATCCCATTGACCAATGCAAGGTCCACAAGCATTGGCCAGGACAACACCGCCGAATTCCTCAAAAGTCTTTAGTTGGCCATCTCGTTCAATAGTCGCTCGAATCTGCTCGGAACCAGGAGTCACAGTGAACGCAGACTTGGCCTTGATGCCATGATCCAGAGCGTCACGGGCAATCGAGGCAGCACGGGACATGTCTTCGTAGGAAGAGTTGGTGCAAGACCCAATGAGACCGACTTTGAGATCCTCCGGCCAGCCATTATCCTTCACAGCTTGACTGAACTTGGAAATGGGGGTACCCAGATCAGGGGTGAAAGGGCCATTAATGTGTGGCTCAAGCTCAGAAAGGTCCAGCTCAATCAGTTGGTCATATTCAGCTCCCTGATCTGCGCGAAGCTCCGTAGCATATGATCGGGCGAAGTCGCCGATATCTTTGCGCCTCGTAGCTGCCAAATAGTCGTACATGCGGTCGTTGAAAGGAAAGACAGAAGTCGTGGCGCCGATTTCAGCTGTTATAAGTATCAGTCACATCCTTTCGTCACGTTGCATGGAAGTGACACGCACCTCCCATGTTAGCTATGCTGGATTGGCCGGTGGTGGATACTGAATCTAATCCAGGTCCATAGTATTCGACAATAGCGCCAGTTCCGCCTTTGACAGTCAGGATATCTGCGACCTTAAGAATGATGTCTATGAGAAGCCGGTGTGATTAGCAGTTAGTCAGAAGTTCTAGAAGGAAGCTCTGCCAGGATTTTCCAGCCGCGAGAAAATAATTTAAACAATGTACAGACATAAATAACTGTGCTGCCAGCTATAGGATCATACCTTTTGGAGTCGTCCAGCCGGATAATTGGCCCGTGAGTTTAACGCCAATGACCTTAGGAGCCTTCAACTCCCACGGCAAATTAGCCATCACATCGACCGCATCAGCGCCGCCAACACCAATTGCGCACATGCCCAGACCGCCGGCGTTGGGGGTATGGGAGTCTGTCCCAATAAGCAGACCACCGGGAAAGGCATAATTCTCCAAAATAATTTGGTGAATGATACCGGATCCTGGTCGCCAAAAGCCAATGTTATACTTCGCACAAGCAGATGAAAGGAAATCGTAGACTTCTTTGTTAATATTGATGGCGCGAGCAAGGTCCTTCTCGCCGCCAACCTGAGCTTCAATCAAGTGATCGCAGTGAACGGTGGTAGGATTAGCTACTTGAGCCATACCGGCGGACATGAATTGCAGAATAGCCATCTGTGCAGTGGCATCCTGGCAAGCAACACGATCCGGCCGCAGCTTGAGATATGACTTGCCACGTTCGATGTCTTGGCCATGAGGGTCGTCCAGATGCGAATATAAGATCTTTTCGGCATAGGTGAGGGGACGGTTGAGGCGACTGCGAACAATTGCCAGATTCTCGGACATCTTTTTGTAATTGATGAAGCTGTTCGCTTCCCAAATGTTCTGATGAACCTACGATGTTCGAAACGGCAAAAGTCAGCCGAAGGGTTGCGACATGTTAAGCATCGATCCAATTTAGTGAGTGTGGTAAAGATGATCGCATAAAGGCTGACATGTCATAGCCAAAAGAGCAGCGTACCTTTTTATCCAGAGCAGAGTTAGTGGCTGTCGCAAGGTTGCGAACGCTACAAGCAGCGCCGCTCACGACGCGGCTCCGAGCAACATTGCCCAGAACCTGTCTGGATGCAAGCATCGTGAACGAAGTGCTAGTTCAGCAGGGGGGTGAGGATTTTTTCTCTATATAACGAATAATGAGCAAAGCCAGAAGTTCTGTCGAGTCAATGGGCCAGGTCGGGAATGAGGAAGACGGCGCAGGCTTGATGAACGAAAGGAAAAAGTAGGGGAAAAAAGGATCAGTCACGCAGGTGCGGAGAGGTAGACTTCGTCGGGAACATGAACCAAGTCCAAAAGGCAGGACAGTGGAAACCCACCGGCTCGACGGCTGAAGCTTTCCACAGTTTCAGCCAGTCAGAAGCCTGCTGAAAATAATGCGCGGATCGTGCTTCACCAGGCCGCGGCACTGGGCAGGCCTTCTGGACCCAAATGTGGGACAACCGTTCGAATAGTAATACCTATGTACCTGGTACTCTACACGAATGTTCAATGTGGTGGCTGCAAGAGCCGATCGCAGCCGAACATCCGCTCGGAAAACGAGAAAGACCTCGGCGGTCGTAGGAACGAGATATGGTTTATTATTGATTAAGCAACCTGAGCAACTTATGAAGCGCCGCCTGACTGGACCATCTGAGAGCTACTATAGAACTTGGAAGCTTGGGCGACGCTTTCATGTCGCGGATTTACCAGTACATACTTCCTGCTCGTCGTTTTTCGCTTTTAGTGCAAGCTCGCTCGTACATGTACTATGCATGTACTCCGTATGTTCATTTGTTTAGTAGGTTAGGTACCTATGTAGGTAATATGTAGGTTACTGTACACGGTACGGAGTAGCATGTTCCTTAGGTACCTACGTACTACGTACCTACCCGCGGCGATGCCGCCTCAGTGAGCACTCAGGCGCACACGATTTATTCAGTTTTGCCCAATTATTACCTACATACATACTAGTCTTCATGAATGGGAGACCGTTATGGCCCCGTATGGTCCAAAACTCCAAATGGTCGTGCAATTATGTGTGTACTCCGTATGTAGGTAGGTGGAAAATTAGGGTGTCTCCTCTACTCTGTATATATGTACTCCGTATGTACTCCGTAGCTCAATGCCGCGAACAAAGAGGCACTAAATTCGCCCATCTTCACCACAAAGGTTGAATTATACACATATCACGAAGAAACGTGAGCTTGCTCCTAAGCGCTAGACTTCCCCGCGAGGATCTGATATTGTCGGAACCGTAAGGTTACTCATGTATCAAATGCATGCATAACAAGCAGGTGCGTAACGCACACAAACACAAAGGCGTATCTTCTCTCTCGTGGGTTCGTTCTTGTCTTGTCATGTCTATCTACAAAAGGGGCGGAAGCCACCATGTTGTTGTGCTCGCTGTGTGGGCTTCTATCTATATTGGAGAATGTTGGTCGCACGATTTCCGTTTTTAGTCACGTGATCCCCCACCACTGGAGCCGGGCCCTTCCACTGCCAAGTCCACTGGAAGTCCGCTGGAAGTCCGCTGGAAGTCCACTGGAAGTCCACTGGCACAGCTCTCACACTTCCGATTTTTCGTTTTTCGTTTTCCGTCACCGCATCGTTCCCTTCTCGAGTCTCAGAGTCTCCACCGGACATTCCACTGGCCCGTCCATCACTGGAAACTGACCTGATTCCACTGGCAAGTCCACTGGTATTGTGCAAACAGTTCGCACCCTTTCGTTCCTTCGTTTTTCGTTTTCCTCTTCGCGGGATTCCGCCCACCAGCACCACTGTACTGAGTTTGTAACTGAACCGATTCTACTGGCAACACTAACTGCACAGATCACACTTCCCGACTGCTTTCCCGAAGCGACGCGAGGTCCCTCAGCCCCGGAGCGCAGGGCTGAGGGACCTGCTAGTGTGCCCCATAAATAAGCGAGGCACGTACACCAATGAACGTGTACAAACTCTGACCTGCGATTCCAACAGGGGCTTCATTCTTTCGTTATCATATCGTTCTTCAACCCCTCCGTCGAACTGTACTCCGTACAACAATACGGGTAGTTCCACATGGCGCAGCAATGGACGAACACTTCGTTGGCGAGCTGCCTCAATTTAAAACAGTTGTCGAGTCTCTCATCTCGCCTTTTTGCTCAGGTGGGGTGCTGATAAGGGTGTTGCTTTCATGAAGCGTTCATCCAGTAACCGTCGCTAGATCAACGGACAGATGCAGCCAACATATTGCCGGCTCTATTTACACTGAACAGATATCTGACATGAACATGTAGGACGCCCTTGACCCGGTGCACGACCTCATCCGAAAGGACCGGCGGCAGCCCGCCCGTAACAAGCGTAACGATTCCGCTATGAATGGAGATGCTTCCAGCGTCATCCCGTCTACCGGGGCACTGATTAGAGTACCTCAGAGGGCTCACCGAGACCACAGCTGCCGTCAAGACGAGCGACGAAGGGCATACCGGGCCCAGTTCGAGCATAAGACGTGTAAGAACCGAGGCAGAATGGGTTGAGGCGCGAATGACAAGTGGTGGGCACAGCGGCCGAGGCCCTCGCGGAATATCAAGTTGACACTGTTACAAAGTCCGAGATCATGAATTGAATTGCGCAGCCGCCTGCGCTCCTTGTCTCCTTCTTAGACTTAGCTAGCCGCCTCTCAATAAATATATGTTGCTTCTTTACATGCTTTCTTATGCTATATGACCCTCTAGGCACTGAAAATCTAACATGCAACTTCCAAATTGTGAGGATCGCGATCTTGAGCAGCAGCAAAGTTGATAAGTTCGACGAAAGACGATTTCTAATGTTTTCGCGTTGTGTGGGTGTGTGCCAATCGAGCCTACTAACCAGATTCAGTCACATTACCCACTTTTATGGATCTATGTACTGCGTTGGATCATGGATGGGTACATAGGTACATTAGGTACCTAGTCGAATAGTCAGACTCCACTGCACGCTGATTGGTGTGCGTGCCTCGTCTGTGGGGGCATAGGTCCACACAGCGAGCACAACACCACAAAGCTGGCCTCCGCCCCTTTTTGTACATACCTAGACAATAACAACGAAGACAATCAGCAGAACGACACACCTTTATGCTTGTGCACTACTAGGGGGGTTTAGTTTAGTCAACCCGTCCGTCTCGAAGTGTCTCGACGGGGGGCACACCGACCAGAACATACCACAGCGACCGGGAAAAAAT
>SRQL01000485.1:0-21087 GCA_018360575.1 Claviceps sp. LM454 group G7
CACAGCCTTTTCGAGCTGAGTTAGCAGTGCTGTATCAGGCAATGAGGGAGAATGGTAGCCATAAAATATCGCCTCAAGCTGACGAATCAGAAGCTCAAAGCAGTCGTAGATTGGTTTTCCAGGGTTTTCAGTCATGACCTTGCACAGCGAGAGGTCCCTGAATATCGCCAAATGAAGGCCCTTGTTTCGGAATGATTCAAAGCGTGCGTGAACGGCTAGTACTATCTCATCAAATGTCATTGTATTCATTGATAGGTCGTTCAGGTAAAAGTCCAGGGCGCCATCTGCGAGCATGATCGGGAAAGCTCTTCGCAGGACGTCCTCGGGCACCGCGTACCTGCAGCATCGATCACTGAAGAGGCGGAATTTTGTGACGAAGAAGTCAAGTGGCTGGCCAGTGTATTTGTCTTTTTCGGTGTACAAGTCTGTAAGACAGCCCAGAATGCTGCGCAATCTATCGCCTGCAGAAGGGTCCTCTGGATGGTACGGGCCATAGCCACAGTAGCTTTGTCTTAGCTGAGGTGGATATTCATCTATATCACGCTTTGATGGCGATAGTAGTTCGTCGAACAAATATTTGAACCTTTCTTGTGACACGGGTATATCGGTTATTCGGGCATAGCCTAGCGCAGCAGTGTGCGCTGGCTTGTCGCGGGCACTTCCTCGGTTTGGTACCATCTCGATGCCTTCAGCCGTGACAGGCCCGCGGAATTTCGCACAAGCAATGATTTCAGAAAGCGCGTTTTCCCGTAATATATCAATGAGACAAGGAAGGGAGCCTAAATGCGAGCGAATCGGTGAGCTTTATCCGTCAGTTTGTATGTACAAGCGGAGGAGGGGGGAAGAGGAAAAGAAAGACATTTGTAGCCGTTGAAGGGAGGGTGCAGAATAGTTGACCACGTGACGCGTGCGTCGACCGTGTCACGTTGACGTGAACACTGATGAACCAGTTCAGCAAGAAGGACATGGGAGCGTAGATAGTATAGTCAACAGTCTCACAAAGTATGTGGCTCATATGTCGAACATTGTCAGCGTAATCGCAACAATACAGCCACAAAGGACGGCGTCTGGCCATCATTCCCTGCCAGACTGTCTTCAAGCCAAAGGGCCTCATCATCCGCCTCCTCGTCGCTAACGACATAGGGCACAGTTTTCGCACCTTTCTGCCCAAAGACAATGACGATGACACAAAAAGATACTATGTAGTGCTGAGCCTTGGTCCTTTGGTCCTCTTTTCTCGCGCGACTGACATTTAGCATTTACATATGAGGAAAATTAAACAAGACTGCGAAACATGAAGAGACCGAGAAGTTTTGTGTAAGAAAAAGACAAAGACGATATACATAGATAAATTTAAGAGAGAAGTTGTTGCGCTACTGCGCTCTTATGCTCACAACACCACCTCATTCTCATGACGATTTCCTGTAGTCAGAACTATGTTACAGGCCTTCAAGCACTCAACTTTCAAGATCCCCCAGATAAGGCTTCACGATGGTAGAACCGGATTCGCATTGACCCGTCGGGGTAAGCTCTCGTCTCAAATCCAAGGAGCTTGTAAATTCCTCAGCGTTGTGAGCCCTGAACACCGGAAGGCTGGCTGATGACCTCCCACAGTATCCTCACCAACTTCAACTTGAGAAGATACTTCGCTTTCGCAGACCTAGAGGAGGAGCGCCATGTTCTCCCTGAGTGAGGCTCCCGCTGACAGCTGTATGTTTTGCCCTCCCACCACTTGTTTTTAGCCTTCCTCTGCTCTTATGTTGTGGGTGGTCTGAGGCCAGCTTATGTTGTGGGTGGTCTGAGGCCAGCAGCCTGATAAGCGATTCACGAACACATGAAGTATTCCGATTTCCGCTGGAAGCGCGAGGGTCCACGAGATGTGACGCCATCCAGTATGTGTTCACAGATGGTGCATCTGCAGCGGCAATCCGATCTGACGTTACATGTACAAGTCAATTGAAGGGCGGAGACAATTTCGGATAATGTCAATGAGTTCCCTATAGGTCGTCGATTCGTTGCAACGGAGAGCAGGTTCGCACAGAGGGATATCTTGTACAGCCGATTTGAGTTGACTTATCAGTAGTGTGTTATTTGATGAGGCCAAGTTGAAGCTTTTGTATGTCGTCTCAAGCTGACGACGCAGGAGCTCAAAGCATTCGTAGATTGGCTTTTCACGGTTCTCGGCCATGACCTTGCGCAGCGTGAGGTTTCTAAATCTCTTCAAATCGCTGGCACTTGTCGATTCAAATCTTTCGTAAATGGCTAGTACTATCTCATCAAAGGTCATTGGGGTCCTTGCTAGGTCGGTAAGGTAAAACTCGAAGGCGCCATCTTTGAGCATGATTGGGAAAGCTCTTCGGAGGACGTCCTCGGGTACACCGTACCGCCAGCATCGATCACCGAAGAGGCGGAACTTCCTGACAAAGTTGTGTATCTGGCCATCGTATTTGTCTTTTTCGGTGTACAAGTCCGTAAGACAGACTAGAATGCTGCGCAATCTATCGCCTGCATGAGGGTCCTCTGGATGGTACGGGCCATAGTCACAGCAGCGTTGTCTTGGCTGAGGTGGATTTTCCTTTAGTTCACGTGGTGATGGCGATTGTAGTGCGTCGATCAAATAATCGAATCTGTCTTGTGACACGGGTGCATCGGTTCTTTGGGAGTAGTCTTGTGCAGCAATTTGCACTGGCCTGCCGTGTGCACTTTCTCTATTTGGCTCCATCTCGATGCCTTCAGTCATCAGATGTATCATGTACGGCAGGTCCGTAGAAGTTAGCACAAGGAATGATCTCAGAAAGCTCGTTTCGTGCAATAAACGGAGAAGAGGGGAACATTAGAGGTTTGAATAGTTGCCCTCGTGACGCGTGCCTCGACCGTGTCGCGTCGGCGTATCCCATTTACGTCGGAGAGGCTCACTTCATGTCGCGGGCCCCACAGCCCCTCGCTCGTTGGTTGTGACTTGGAGTGACATGAAGAGCTTCAAAATGCTTCATCGCGTACCCTACGGAGTACAGCTTTTTGGTGATCACAGTCATTGAACTCAAAACAAAGAAAGTTCGGTCTCGGGCGCTGACTTTTTACCGATTCGATAAATGCGATGTGGACTTTTCTCACAAATGCAGTTGCTGGTTTTCTATCTTGAGCCACTCATGTCGTAAACCATTCACTCCTGAGTCCTTATCGAGCGCAAGATTAGTTTGGTCTCGGGATGCAGGACGGAGATGTATACGGAGTACCTCTATGTCACGACAGTGATTGCCGCTACTTTCGGTCGTAGGCTAATTGTGCGGGCGAAGTGAAGTACTCCTCGTAAAGATGCGACGTCCATGTCAGTGACATGAAGTGAGCCTCTCCTACGTAAATGTGATTGAACCTGTTGGAATCGCTCGCATCACGGCATGCGTGCGGCGTGTGACGGTTACCCGTATGCTCTGTCCGTCGTTTGCATGTATGTACCTATATATCCCGCACTAAGCTGGTTCTCATCAGCTTATTAGTGTTCTGACCTTTTGGTCGGGTCGGCAGGGATATCCGATTCCTCACACGGCGTTGAAGCTTCTAATCCTCATGTACCTACTCCGTACTTACTATGTACCTATGTACTATGTACATACATAAATTCTGACCCTGCTCATTCCCGTGCTCATTCCCGTCTTCCCCACTTTCTCAATTCGGCCGCATTTCCCAGGTATGTACCTATGTACCTCCTCCTGGTTGCCCAAGGAAGTGCAGGCTCGGACTTATAAGGCCGAAAGGTACTCGCTTTCTCCCGCATTTACGAAATCAGGTGAATTACGAGAAACCATAAGCAAGAACTCAACCACAAGAAGGCATAAAGGACAGAGCTAGTGAAACGCAGTACATTATAGTATCGAACATATAAGCCGCCCGATACGGATGCAACACCCCTCCCCGCTCCAGTCTCTACCTAGGTAGGTATCAGACTTCAGTATCCCGCTTCCTCTCGTCCAATATTTCCCGCCATTGTGTATAACTAAGAGAGCAAACAAAACAAAACGAAAAAAAAAGCCAATGACAATGCCGGTTCGAATATAAATTCCAATTGAAACAAACAAAATACAGTCAAGACAAAAACCAAAACCGTTATCGTACAATAGCCCAGCCCTTCCATTATCCATCACGAGTCACGACACAGGTAGACTCTAGTTTCCGTTCAGCGCAGCCGGTAGCAACGGACTCTCCACGCCAGATTTTGTCCGCAGCGTCAGCGGGAAAGCATACTCGTCGGGATCCTCCTCGTCACTAAATGATCCAGTTAATACTTGTTCAAACAGCAATCAAATGACACTAGGATGCTTGGGGCACATACGGCAACTTCCACGCTACATAATCCTCCGTACTCAATCCCTCGTGACTCTCCTGCAGACTGGCAAAGTCCCCAGGAGTCATCATGCCGCTCCGATCCCGGGGCGACCCCGGCACTGAAAACGGTCTTGAGATCTTCTGCTCCACGCCTGGGATAAAGTCATCGGGGTCTTCATTGCCTGTGAAGGAGCCTGGGTATGCTCGGCGCAGGGCCAGCTGCCGAGCCTTGACGTACTCCATGCCCATGCGCTTCCAGTCCAGTAGGTCGCTCAGCCGCTCGGTTCGATTCCGCTGATTGATGCGCTGGCGTCGACTTTTGCCGCAAAAGTCATACATGTATGATGTGAGCTGGTTGACCGAGTCGTCTATACCTTTTGTTCGGCGATCGACAATGTAGATGCCGTAGTCACTCGAGTTCTCAATCAACTCTTCCATGTAGCACCCGAATCCGGATAGGTTGGTCGTGATGCTGGGCACACCCATGACGGTGCACTCGGCGGGAGTGTACCCCCACGGCTCGTAGTACGAGGCGAAGATGCCCAGATGGCAGCCGCGCACGAAATCGTCATAGTCTAAAGGAAGCACCGGGTTGGCCGAATTAAGGAACTCTGGGTGAAACACTATTTTGACACGGTCGGATGGGTGATTGAAGAGCTGCACACGTCTGATTTGGTTTAGCACAGGATCATCGTGGTCGTTGACCATGTTGTGCGTGACAATCGGCGGCAGTCCTTGGCGCTTCATGGCAAAGAGGCGGCGACGGAGTAAGACGCGGTCCTGACCCGAAATGAGCTCCTTCTCGTCTGGCATTGGGTCTCCCTCGTGCCACTTGAGCGACCGCTCGAATATTCTGCGACCAATGCTCTGCTCAATCATGGTTGTTGTGTCCCGCAATGACTTGAGGACGGCTTGGCCCTTGAGCGCCTCGACTGTGAGTGACGTGGTTTGTGCAGGCATGATGATAAACGCCACGACCGTCATGTTGCTCCCCGCGGCCTTTAGGCGGTGGTTCAGACGAGCCAGAGACTCAATAAACATGTCCACCCCTTTGTTGCGGAACTCATATCGGCCGGCTGTAAACACGTAGAGCGTATTTTCGGGATCGAAGTCGTAGTGTCCGTAAAAATGGCCACGCACAAATTCGTGTATCTTTTCCTTGGACACCTGGTGCAAATTCTGAAACTCGTGGACGGCCGAGAACTTCGTCACGTTGAGGCCGTTGGGCAAAACACCGTCAGGTTTTCGTTTCAGCAGATGTTCTGCCTCGAAGGCTGTGATGTGGGATACGGTTGTGAAGACATCGCAGGAGTGCGTGGCGGCACGTTCGATGCAATACCTGTGGTAGATGCCTCGCTTGCCAGCTTCCGCATCCACGTCAAAGTTCTGCAAGTTGTTGTAGAAGTCGACGGAGCCTGCGCAAAGATATCGCCCCAGCAGCGTTGCGTGCGTGGTGAAGATGGTGGTAACGTCAATCCGTCTCTTCTTGGCGAGGGGCAGGGCGACACCGGCAAGCCATTCGTGAAAGTGAGCAATCACTGCCCTGTCTGTCTCATGACAGACAAACTGGAGAGTTTGAGTGTTAGCCAGCTCTGGATGTATCATTCCAAGACATGGACCGACTATCGTTAAACTTACTTCTCCCAAAAACCATGCCACCAAGTATCCAAATACAATGGTCTCGTTGGTCTCGTCGTCGCCGGGCGGCGAGGGGATGGCGGAAAGGCTCCAGAGATCTGCCTTCCATTCGTCCAGATAGCCATAGGCCGTCTTGGTGTCGAGCAGCAAGACTCGGGGAGCGCCTTCAATGAGCCATCTTCCATAAAGCATGCCGATGCCTCGCTCCTTCATGGCATGCATAGTGGCTGTGATGGCCGGGTTGGTGGGCTCCATTTCCTCCACCTCGACGGCGGCCTAGACATTGTTTAACAACAAGCTCGGGCGTTTTGCTAAGGAACACATCAAAGAGACATGGGTCCAAGGGATACAGGGAAGGGCGAACATACAGACGCATGGTTGAGAATGCCAAGTAGGGTATATCGATCTCCATATTCAGCAGTTGTTACTGGCGCCTTGGACTTGATGACGGAGTAGATACCACCCACTGCAGCCAAGCAGAGCGATTAGTTCCTCAGCAAGCATATGAAGCACAAGAGGGGCGCAGCCTGCAAGCCTTCTTACCTCTGTGAGCAACCTCGGTGGCAATCTCGAAGAGCAGATGATTCTTGACATCGCGAGTCGGCCGGTCGGCGGGGATGTCGGCCATGGTGAGCTCCAGTCGTGAACAAAATTGGGCCGCGATGGGGGAGGGTATGGAGTAGATGGGTACTTTCCCGTAGCTAGAGTAGTCACGGGTGACGGCAGCTGCCAGGAGAGAAGCGGCTTTGCAGGATGAGGGCTAAGCTGCGATCACCGAGCATCACAAGAGCGAGAATAGAAAGCACGACAAGCAAGAAAAAATTAGAAACCCGGACGAGAGCACGAGGCAAAGAGGCAGAAAAGGAGACGACAGGCATCATTGCAATGCAGAGGCGGACGATTGAATGCGGCACAGGTGACAGAATGCGGCACGGATTGCGTCACAGCGGGACCTTGGCCAAATGGCAAAGGGGCAGCATTGCCTCTGCCTTGGTCTGAGCGACTCTGAGGCGTCTTGTCTTGCTTTTCTGCTCTTCTGCCTTTCTCAGCCTTGGCTTGAAATTACCGAATTGGGCATCTGCGGACAATTCACGCGGGGGACAGCCAATGAGCATTACCAATGAGCAGCAAAACGCCAAGCGTACCTACAAAGCCACGAACGATGCAATCAAGTCATCACGAACAAGACCGGACGCGATGCCCCGCCCCCGACCAAATGGGCCAATGGTGTGACTGGATCTGGAGACCGATGTTACCCGTAACCCGTGTCAACGGCGGTGTGGGTCAAGGACTCTGGGGATCCGCGGAGAGACGAAGTCACGAAATTGCATCTTGGCACTGTGTAAATTGTCACCGCGGCGCTTGGCGCTTGTCGCTTGTCTGGCCAGACAACAGGCTGATGGCTTGAAAATAACGACATTCTGACAACACAGATGACGAAATGGATCTGAAAAGAGATGGCCTTTGTAACTCGTGGCGGCTGTGGTAAGAATCAAGATGGAGCGGCAGGCAATCTGCTCGTCCGGCAGAGGCGCCCAGGCCTCAACGCCCAATCCTGTCCCCCAGCCGATGCACGCCCACGATGGGACGATTGTCAATGAGTATGTATGTACATACATGCATATCAAGCTCTTTATGTAAGTATATCGGCCCATGAGTCATCTTTCTTTTAGCACAAACCCCGCAAAGCGACGAAACGTTGGTGATGATTCTCACAGCTTCCAATGTCTCGCCCCTGATGCATGGGGGGACTACGGATTAGCTAGTAGCTCCTCTACGTATGCTGGCTTCTTCCCCTCTCAATCCAGAGATAAAATTGAACTATTAACGCAGCCCATGATAGTCAATGCATCAAATTGCGCGGCCAAGGTCTGGACTTCCACTGATGCTATCACGAAGCCAAGCTCGTCATGAATCTCAGCCTTGTCTAAAATTCACTATGATTGGCTAGAGTCCGACCCCCGTTGTGGGTCGGACCCCTCTATCGCAAGGCTGCCGTTCGCCTTCCAATTTTTTTCCTGAGCAAACCTGAACGCGATTTCTGTGGGTGTTTGGCTGTGCATCAACAATCATTCATTTTGGGAAGTCGGTTTCACAAAACGCCTTCAATAAGTCCTAAAGACGCGCGACTTTCACCATCCCAGAATTGCATAGATTCTCA
Source organism: Claviceps sp. LM454 group G7 (assembly GCA_018360575.1). Classification (NCBI taxonomy): domain Eukaryota; kingdom Fungi; phylum Ascomycota; class Sordariomycetes; order Hypocreales; family Clavicipitaceae; genus Claviceps; species Claviceps sp. LM454 group G7. Next base: position 8,123 of record SRQL01000485.1, read on the forward strand.
CCCCTTGAAGGAGCTGTATCTCCGTGTAGGTGCCGTCATCCAAGATGGACGCCTCACCGACCCAGGTGAAGGTCATCTTCACGACAGATGAGCAGGACTTGCAACTTCCCGAGACCAAGCGACAATTGCTCGTCCCAGCAGGTTTGTCCAAGATCTAGATTTCCTTCCCTCTCACCAAGCCCTTCCTGTCTATTCTCAGACGTGCAGTTTTCTATTCACTTCTCTGCTTCAAAAGTCTGACCCTCAGGTTTAACCGCTCTCCAGATATCAAACGATATGGACTGTCCCGAATTCTTAACTCCGAGTCCATGCTCGATACCTCGTCCCCCGTACCGCTCGACTTCCTGGTCAACGGCACCTTCTTGCGCACTTCCATTCAGGACTACCTCCAGTCAAATGGCCTTTCGTCCGAGACGGCACTGACGCTGCAATACGTGCGCTCTTTGATCCCACCCGTGTACCAGGCCAGTTTCCAGCACGACGACTGGGTCAGCAGCGTGGATGTTCTCTCCGCCACGGCCCCTGCCGGCAAGCGCGCCGACGGCCTGATCAACGACCGAGTCGCCAGCGCCTCATACGACGGCCTCGTGCGGGTGTGGAATCCCTCCGGGGACATCATTGCGACGACTATAGCCGGTAGAGCCGGCGGCCACACCGCCAGGGTCAACGCCGTGCGATGGCTGTCACCCAACAAAGTTGCTTCCGCAGGACTAGACAGGAAGGTGATCGTCTGGGACTATACCGAAGCAGAAGACGGATTCTCAGGCTCCTTGAAGCACAGCATGGAGCTATGGGGCCATGAGAAGAACATCAACGCCATCGATGTCCACTGCGGCACGAAGCGCATCCTCACCGCATCCTCCGACGGCCGTGTCGGACTATGGTCGTCATCCAAGCGCGCTGCCCCCCAAGCCGACCCCGAGAGCCTACCCACCGCCCATTCCACCAAGCGAGCCAAGCTGTCTGCCGCCGCGACGACCGCCCAGCGTGGCCCGCTGGCCATGATCCCCATGCACGATAGCCAAGTAACGGCCGCCATCTTCCACCCCCATGATGCCACCGTTGCCTATTCAGCATCGCAGGACCATACCGTCAAGACCATCGATCTGACAACGCAGAGGGAGGTCTCGAGGCTAACAACCATGCACCCCATCCTGTGCGCTGCCGCACTCAACAACTCCCTCATCGCGGCAGGCTCCTCCGCCCGACATATCACTCTTCTCGACCCCCGAGAATCCGCTACTTCTATCGCCGCCATGACTCTCCGCGGCCACGTCAACATGGTTGTCTCCCTTAGCGCATCTCCTGAGAATGACTACTCTCTTGTGTCTGGCTCCCACGATAGTACCTGCCGGGTGTGGGATCTTCGAAGCACCAGACAGGCTACCTCTGACGAGACCACGGGCGTTGTTTGCGAGCCTGTCTACACTATCAGAAGGGAGTGGCTCAATGGGAAGAAATTGCCGACTGCGGGTGATGGTGCCAAGGTTCTGAGTGTTGTATGGGATAAATCGTGGGGGATTGTTAGTGCGGGTGAGGATAAGAAGGTGCAGATTAATAGGGGGAGAGGGTTGTTGGCGTCGTAGAGTAGTTGTGTGAATTATGTGTTGTCTTTTTCACCACAAGTTTCTGATTGGGCATATACGTGTTTGGTTGCATACATGATTCTGATTGCGTTTGATGACGTGTGTTTTTCTGGGTTTATTGCGGTTATTCTCTATTATGTACCCGTTCGTCTAGATATGTATGTCGGTTCACTCGCCTGTGAGTCCGGAGTAAAGATTCGTCACGAAGATTAAGATCATCAAGTTCATCCACAAGCGTCGTTCATACGTGCAGGAAGGTGAGAAGTAGAGTATATAAAAATGTCTACACGTGTAGGTTCCTCGAACACGCGCAATCCACAAAAGATGCCTTCAATTACCAGCCACCCTTGAAACACATATGCTTCGCATCCTGGCGATTCCGTCATTCAGTCGTGGATTCTCGTTTGCAACAGAGCGCGCTGGCACGATCATGAGTTTTGTCTGGCATGGTCTGCATCGCATTTGGCCTCCACAATAGGCCTAAAGGCCTGCTTGATGATGTAGGATGCATGCTGTAGTAAATTGGCCACAACTCCTATCCGAACGCCATGTTTAGATGTCCTGTTCCACGCCTCGAACTCGGCATCTTGCTCACTTGCGACACCACGACTGGTCTTCGCACGACACCAACAAACCCAGGGGTACGACGTTTGTGACGCTGTGAGGGCGGACCGCTGAACTCCCGGTAAGTAGACCTCATGGGCGACAGTAGAAGGGATGCTCCAAGATAGAATCAGGAGTAGGGGTATCGAAAGAAAGGCCAGCATTGGGCTGCCCACTTGGTCTAATCCAGGTTATAAAATCAGAGAATTCAAAGAATTGGGGTCTCGAAACCGGCATGTCTCTGCGCACCATTGCCTATTTATGCCCTTGATGAGGCTAGAAGAGCAGACCGAGCCCCAGGAATTGGAAGATCAAGCTCTACATGGTGAGGACGCTCCGGACATGGATCTAAACTTTTGCGCTTCTCTTCTAGAGCTTGGTACAGTTGGATACCAGCATAGGCATCCGAAGCAGAGTCTACGCGTGCATTACTTTATTAGCTCACGGCACACAACAAAGAAAATTCTTCCAGGAACGTGAAATGCTTACACAGAAGTTGTTGTTCGTTCAGAGTCTCCGTCCAATCACTCGACCTGACCAAATCTTCTTTGAATAGCGGCAGCCCCAGTATTTCCTCCACCTGCGTAGCCAAAGACACAAGTTTCTTGTTGATGAGCCACGGCGTCTCCGCCTCGGTATACTTGATCTGTTTATACAAGTGACTGAGCTCGAAGATTCCCTTGATAGTTACGCCAAGATTATTCTTCATTCTCGTGCAGTCGCTTCGGATACTTACGCCGACTTTGCTCACAGTCGCGTCTTCCAAGATTTTTCGCAGCGTGGGCGATAGCAGCTCGTCTGTGGGTGGAAACACAGCCAGGTGAAATAGAGCGATGTGATCGGGACTCGCGATTTGAATCAGAGATACGTTGTTACGAGCACCATCTCCTCGAGTCGCCCAGGCTAGCCACTCGAGATCGAATCCGAGAACGTCTTCGCCGAGGAAGTACTTCTTGCAGAGAGTTTCCATGCTCTTGTTCGTGGTACAGTAATGTAGCTGGACTTGTTCGGTTGTCCCAGCTGCGGATTTTCGCTCATACATGGTATATTTCCAGAATGAGTCCTTGGAGCCTGCCTCGGCGGACCTAGCTGCATCAAACGCTTCTGGGCGAATGTTGAATCTCAAGGACGTGCATGGTGGCTCTACATCGACGTTTTTCTTCGACTGCACTTCTTGCTTTGACTGCACTTTTTGCTTCGACTGCACTTTTTGCTTCGACTGCACTTCTTGCTCCGACTGCACTTCTTGCTCCGACTGCACTTCTTGCTCCGACTGCACTCCTTGCTTTCGAATTTTCGCGAAACTTCGGGCCAATGCCTCCTTGAGGCTTTTTGGAATATCCAGAATGGTCGAAGCACGTTCACTAGCAACATCTGCTCGCGCTTTTGCTGGCGAGACCCTCAACAATCTCGTGCTTTTCAGTCGCCGCTTTACCGCTTTTACCTTTGGATTGTCCTTCCCAGCTTGAACACTCGCAGCGTCCGACCCCGCTTTCGACGATCTGAGGCCTCCTCCAGAACCATAGCTTTCAGCGTGAAAGAATCGCGCCATGTCCAATGTTGGATATAGAGATCCGGGGCTCGGCTGAGAAGATGTCCAGCAGGGCGGAGCGAAGCGAATGCCCGTTTCGGGGCTCCATAATTGAGTCTTCGCTCCAGGTCTCAAGACCCTGGACATGGTTGATAACGGTCTCGTTGAGACTACGCTGCTCTGAAGATGATTTAAAGCCCTTGACGCAGCGTGATCAATGCCACTGAGTCGAGGTAGAGGCCCGCGTGCTTCTACCACCAGCGGACCAGCTCTGTTCAAATAAGGCATGAGAAATGATAGACACGAGGTGAAAGTCCCTAGTATTCCATGACAGGGGCGGCCAATTGTAATGGCCTAGGATTGGGTGTTGCAATTTGAGGAGGAGTGGCAGCGATAACAACTGCCAAGCCGTCTCCGCGATTTCGGGCTCTGCGAGGCTACACAGCGCGGCATTCTCCTGCAGTCGCGGGATCACAGTGTGATTTGCTGACGCGTTGTACGTGATTACGTAAGGCACTTTTCGCGCCAGTTCGTGGCTTTGAGATTGAGCCCGACGGAAGGCCCATCCATGCATGTCATGTCAATGCATCCGTTTCGGCAAGTCAACAACGTCCACTAAAAGAAAGCTCCTTTAGAAATTCCGTCATCTTTGGAGCTCATTTCTCACCAGCTGATCGCCCGGGCGATTCATCTCAACTTTTTCAATGGCGTCACAATTATTACCTCTCGGTGAGAGACATGAGCCACCTTTCCAAATCTTGTTGCGCAACGCTAACTGATCTCTACAGAGCTCATTGACAAGTGTGTCGGCTCAAGGATATGGGTCGTCATGAAAGGAGACAAAGGTAAGAAGCCTGGTCTCTGAGGAGCCATTCCGTCAAAAGCACGTGGACTAATAGATCTACAGAGTTTAGCGGCACCCTTGTGGGCTTCGACGACTACGTCAGTAAGTTGGAGATAAAGACTTTTGGGGCACCCTCATAGATCATGGAGACTACTGATTACATTCGCTGACTTGGTGACTAGACATGGTATTGGAAGATGTGACAGAATTGTACGTTAATGAGGCACACATAGGGCCAAGCCGGTCTTGATGAGTGAGCCCGTGACTGACCTGCTCGTGTAGCGATTATACCGGAAACCACACAAAGCTGCCCAAAATTTTGCTCAACGGCAATAACATATGCATGGTAGGAATCTTTCATGGCACCAACCTGAGGCTACATCACTAATTCGACGTGGTAGTTAATTCCTGGAGGTGAAGGACCAGTTTAAAAGACATTCTCTTGCAGAGGTACTGCGTGAACACATCACTTTGCCAACGTCATCCAGGAAGAATGCCACATGCTTATCTAATAAAAAAGAGAACAAGCAAGCCAATGAACTTATGTTTAATATATCGCACGATACAGCCAGAATACGACTTCTCCTTTCCAACGGACCATGGATCTCTCTCTCTCTCTCTGACTCTAAATTGAGTTTCTGAGATGCTGAGAGGTGTATAGCAAAAGTGATCGCTTTATAAATTGTGAAACGCCAAGGTGGTATTTAGTTCATTACTTCTGAACAGGATGAAATAAGTGAAGCAAAACGTGAACTGGTATCACTTTGCAATGGAAAGAGCTATAACGAAAAAATAAAAGAGAAAAAACGCCGGTGCCATCTGTAGTCATGCGCAGCTTATACATGGTTCATAAATCCATTGCTTTGCATGTTTCCTTGTTCGCCTGTGTTGGTGATACGCCGTAGCTCCCACTCACGGGTGAACTCCTGATGGAGCGACTCTAGCTGATTGATGAGTCTCTCACAAACATAGCAGAAAACTTCGCGAGGAGATTTGGTTCCGTCCGTTTGTAATCGGATGAACAACTGTGGCACGTTGGGATGGCCGACTACGCCATGTTAGGAAAGAAGCATCAGGACACATTGAACTCCCCCGAGTGGAAGACGTACGCTTGTATCCCGCCATGTACACATTCGGATGCGCTTTCAGATGCTCGGCCAAGAGATTGCCAAGCGTATGGTCCTCCTTATTCAAGACAAAGTCCGAGGTGTTGGACATGCCTGACATCATGTCAACATATAGCCAGACTACAATTTGTTGACTCGACGCCGCCTTACCTGAATAGACATTCTCTTCGATCTTCTTCTCGCCCTCGCCTAGCAAGAAGAGCTCGAAACTGTACAGCTGTCAGCTGGAGCGCGGAACTTTTACCCAGACACAAAAAGAAACGTAACGGGTTATCTTGAAGGTTGAAGTGCCTCGGATTGCAAGCGGTCATGGCGAAAGAATCGTTGTTGGGAGGGAGTGAAGGATGCAGAAAGCCTAATAGGCGAGAATGAAAACAGGAAATCGGTCAACTTTGACCTCGAGCCTTGAAGCACACCAGCTGGCGGCAACGAGACCAAGTGGTAACCACCTGCCACTGCAAGTCTTCAAGTCTCGACCAATGGATATCATATATTATTCCAAACGACTTCATGTCGTGCGGCATCCGATTATAGGAATATCCTAGGTCGGTTGTCTGAATCGATAACGATGGGGGGTCTTGACGTGAAGACAAATGCAGTCTTTGTCTTGTTCGTTGTTCATGGACGGCTGTGAGAAGCGCCACGCGATGCGATAAACTCGGCTGCGATATTGCTATTGAACGCGCCTTATGTGACATACCGATCTGGGGCGTTCATGGTTCTTCCTCAAATCGTTGATCTTTTCTCTCAATCAAGGTGCGAAGATGCCTGCCACGGGGCTGTTCTTGGCGCGTCGCTTTCGAGATCGGCTAGAGAAATCGAATGGGTCTTCTCCTCTTGATATGCGCGAGTCAATCGTACAGTTTTTATCCAAAGAAATTGGGCCGACGCGTATAGCAAGAGCAATGCCGATGAACGGATAAGTAAATGAGCGGATGTTGAAGAAACATGCAAGGCTCGAATGGCAACTGCGAACGCACGGAGGATATAGCTCGGATAAACTTGTCGCGTCCGAAGGTGCCTTACGTAACCAGGTACCGATACGAGGTTGCTCAGAAAAAATGTCGTGACAGTGGTACACTCACAACACACATGCACAATCCTGCATGTTGAGATTCCTCACAGCTCACCGCGATAGACCGAAAATCATGTCAAGACAAATCAGGCTCTTCGTCCATGCCACGACTTCCTCCAAGCCTGATACGGCAGGCCAAGCGCCGCTGTCCTAATCTTGCCGCCCTGTTTCCTGCATGTCGGGACTGGCAATCAGCAACAAATGAGCTTCGGTGGCTCGCTGAATTTGCGAGGGAGACGACACCGCCAGGGCACCCCAATGCACAAGCCAGATTGCTAGAGAGACTATGTCGGAGAAGAGGTCGAGGCGTCCCCTTGCAGTACATACTCGGTTCGCAGCCTTTTGGGTTCCTGGACATCCAATGCAGGCCGGGCGTGCTGATTCCTCGATCCGAGACTGAGGCGTATACCCTCCACCTCATTGAACTCCTAAAGTCGAGGAAGGCAGCGACAGATGACAGCAACCGTGGAATGACCATCCTTGACTTGTGTACAGGAACTGGATGCATACCCTTGCTTGTGTTTGCTTCACTACGGGAATCATTTCAACACCTCACGGTCCATGGAGTTGACATTGCGCCGGTGGCTGTCGACTTGGCGCAGCGCAATGTCGAGCATAACGTCAACTTGGGTAGGATGGCACCAGCTCGGCCGGGCCAGGCGTTGAAAGTCTCCCAAGGAGATATTTTCAGCAATGCTGACATTGTGCGCCTTTCAGCAAGCAAATGTGATGTGTTGATTTCTAATCCACCCTACATTTCTCGTGATGTCTGGAATTTTGGTCGCGGACAGTTGGGACAATCTGTTCGTAAATACGAACCGCGTTTGGCTCTGGTTCCAGACTCAAATATCGCATTCCCTGCAGACTGGCAGCATGAAGACGTGTTCTATTGGAGACTTCTGGACATCTCTATGACTTTGAAACCAAGCATCGCTCTATTCGAGTTGGGAGATGAGCAGCAGATACGTCGCGTGCTTTCAGGATTGTTCCGGCACCAAATCGCGGACGTGGCCGATGTGGAGGTTTGGAGAGACTGGCCGGATGGAACGATATATGAGGAACAAGACATGGAGCTTACCATCCCTCTTGGGACACACGATCAGAAGGTCTCAGTCAAGGGCAGTGGCCAAATGAGATGCATATTCATGCGCAATCGCTGGCCTCATAGGAACAGTTGATAAACCCCATCAGTTAGTTCATTGGCCACGAGTGTGTGAGCTGTTGACCACACTGGATCGACGATTAGAAGCTCCCGCACGCTGATGATTAATCAAATTTGTATTTCTAATTGTGCGAAACTGCTCAGCCAAGTGACTTGTCTGTTCGCGAGCAGGTCCTAGTCATGCTGTCATTGATGGCCGTCATTCTTGGGTGCTACGGAGTGTGTACGGAGTAGAGGCTGGGCCCACTAACCCCCCTTGGTTACTCAAGCCACGTGACGCCGAGGATTTTGTAGCTTCGCCAGCTGGACGGACAGTCGAGTCATTATCCCCAAGTCTCAGGAAGCATTGACATTGCCTCATCACACGCGACTGTTGGATGCTCCTTTGCCAACAGCCTTTCACTTTGAGTCGTAGAGACCCGGCCTACGCGGCTCATGCGATAGGGCGGTCTCCTTCCAGAAACTCGTCCATACACCCGGTGATTCCGCAGTCTGTGACAGCTGCGATTCGCCCACCATGGCAAGATATCTACGACAAGCGAGCCAGGTCGCGAGGGTAGCCAGACTTTCACAACAGGCCAATGTTCAGCGAAGCCTACGGTTCTCGGTTGTATCACCATTGCTTCCCTCGCGAACATTGCCGGTTCCTTACGGCATCAGTGCGAGATACTATTCCGCGCCAAAGTCGCCGCAGTCCCGAAAAGAACCGAAGGCGAAGAAGGGAAAGAAGAAGAACGACCCAGGGCTGACGTCCGACAAGACCAAAGGCCGACCAGATTTGTCATCGACAGACGAGAAGAAAGTCGCATCAGATCTGCCGACCGACGAGAAGATTAACGAATCAGAACTGTCGTCGACCGACACGAAGAAAGAATCCGATCAGCCCACCGACAGGGACGCATCCGAGGAAAAAGATACCGAGAAAGAGAAAGATATTGAGAAAGAGAAGGAGGCTGAAACGCTGAAGGCCGCACCGTTGCCAGAGGGATGGATCCGGTTGTCAGAAGTCGAAATCGGACAGCTAAAGGGCGAGGCAAAACGTCTTCCCGAAGCACAAGCAGCCATAGTGGAGCGTGTTTTGCGAGTCCTCCAGATAACAGGGTCACCTCCTGAGATGCGAGATATTCTCAAAAAAATGCGAGACGGCTCCGGCAACCTTTCGATACTAGACAAAGGCCGGATGATGCGAGCCGCATTCAGGATTGTGGAAAGGATAGCAGAGCTAGAGGCGAAAGAGGGAAAACCAGGCAGCATAATGTTTGATGAAGTCCCAAAGTCGAACGACAAGCAGAAGAAGACGGACGAGACGAACGAGACGGACAAGAGTGAGACTGAATCCGACGACAGCGGCTCCAACCAACAAGGACCAGGAAAACAACCGAAAAAAACGGAGAAGAGCGGCTACGTGACCGCCCTCAACGTTGGGTTGACGGTTGGAGTCTCGCTTTGGGCCATGGACTTCCTAAGCAAGCCGTTCTCAGAGAAGGAGTTGACATGGCAAGAGGTGCGAAGCGCTTTCTTAGACAAGGGTCTCATCCAAAAGTTGGTGGTGGTCGATGGCTCGCAGGTGCGTGTCGAACTGCATCCTGACGCCATGCAAGGCCAAGTTGGGCCTAGCAAGACGTTTGTGTTTACCATTGGTTCCGTCGAATCGTTTGAGAAGAAGCTCGAAGAAGCCCAGGACCAGCTCGGAATCCCGTCCTCGCAGAGGATACCCGTCAGCTATGAAACACAAGGTGGCAGCATGTTGGGCAGTCTTCTTGTGGCCTTTGGCCCGACCCTGTTGTTCATTGGTCTTATAGTTTGGACTCAGAGATCGCTGGGTGGCCGAGGTGGAGGCGGCGGCATGTTCAATTTCGGCAAGAGCAAGGCCAAGAAGTTCAATGCCGAAAACTCGGTCAAGGTCAAGTTCGCCGACGTGGCCGGCCTGGAAGAAGCCAAGGTGGAAATCATGGAGTTTGTCAGCTTCCTCAAGGAACCAGAGAAGTTTGAGAAGCTCGGAGCCAAGATCCCTCGAGGAGCTATTCTCGCCGGTCCTCCGGGTACTGGTAAGACGCTCCTCGCGAAAGCCACCGCAGGCGAGTCGGGTGTCCCCTTTTACAGCGTCAGTGGTTCTGAATTCGTGGAAATGTTTGTGGGTGTCGGCCCGTCTCGAGTGAGAGATCTTTTCGCCGAGGGGCGCAAGAACGCGCCTTGCATCATCTTCATTGACGAAATTGACGCCATCGGTCGAGCTCGCCAAGACACCGGGAAAGGATTCGGCGGCAATGACGAGCGAGAGGCCACGCTGAACCAGATTCTGACGGAGATGGATGGTTTCAACACCCGTGAACAAGTTGTCGTCCTGGCTGGTACGAATCGCGCAGATGTTCTGGACAAGGCGCTTATGCGACCTGGTCGTTTCGACAGACACATTTATATCGACCGCCCGACTATGAATGGTCGAAAGGAAATTTTCAAGGTGTATTTGAAGAAAATTGTCACCAATGAGGATGAAGAGCACCTGGTTGGACGTCTGGCCACGCTGACTCCTGGCTTCTCCGGTGCTGATATTGCCAATGTTGTCAACGAGGCGGCTCTGATTGGTATGTTTCCTCCTTTCTTTCTCTCTTATCTGGGAAAAAATGTTCCTGTTTCCGCCGTGTTTCTTCGCCCTACTCATACAAATACTGCCCCTTCTCATGAAACTTCCTTCCTCTTTGAGACAGTTGACTAACACTAGATATAGCTGCGCGAGGCGATGCCGAAGAAGTCAAGATGGAGCATTTTGAGCGGGCTATTGAGCGAGTCATTGGCGGTTTGGAACGCAAGTCTCTTGTGCTTCGACCAGAAGAAAAGAAGACTGTGGCATACCACGAAGCGGGTCACGCCATCTGCGGCTGGTTCCTACGCTATGCCGACCCTCTGCTGAAGGTTTCCATCATTCCTCGCGGACAGGGAACCCTCGGATACGCACAATACTTGCCACAAGACGCGTATCTGATGAACACCAACCAGCTGATGGATCGTATGGCCATGACCATGGGTGGACGTGTGTCGGAGGAATTGCACTTTCCGACGGTGACTACAGGAGCCAGCGACGACTTCAAGAAGGTGTCAGGCATGGCACGCAGCATGGTCACGCAGTGGGGCATGTCAGAAAAGGTCGGGCCCATCTTCTTCGACAATGACGCCAACCAGTTCCAGAAGCCATTCGCCGAAGCAACGGCGAAAGACATTGACCTTGAGGTGCACAGAATCGTGGACGAGGCTTACAAGCGATGCAAGGACCTACTAACGGAGAAGAAGAAGGAAGTGGGAATCATTGCAGAAGAGCTGCTGAAGAAGGAGATGTTGGTTCGCGACGACATGGTCCGACTTCTGGGCAAACGACCGTTCGACGACAACCACGAAGACTTTGAGAAGTACTTTGGAGGTGGCAAAGAGTCGAGTGCGCCGCCGCCATTTCCCAGCGAGACGGACACGCCCCCCGAGGAGCCCCAGGGTCCTACTCCGGCCCCGGCTTTCCAGCAGCATGCTGAGGAGTCAAGATGAGTCACCATCGGCTTCTATCAATCTATTTATCGAGCAGCCCAGTTGAGCGAAAGCCAAAGCCTTTTTTTCATTATATGAAACGCGGCGAGAAAGAAGACAAAGGCAGTATGGCTGCGGCTGTGGTCGACGAGACGGGATCTGCATATTCAAATCTTGAGTGCTACCAGCAAGTTGGCCGATTCAAGGCATGACGGATCAAAGAACTGCGTTGTGTTATGTGACCGCGGGGGAGGCTTTTGGTCCGATTTACTATCATGCCACAGTCGGAGGCTCCTTGTACTGCATCTGTCGCTCTTATCTCACGTCAAGTCTTCACTCTCTCAACTCTCTCGGCAAAGTCTTAGCCTCTTCTCAAGGGCACTGCGAACATGGTAACGGGATCAGGGCTTCCTCTTATGCGTTTTATTTGCTCTTCCTTTTTTTCTGACCCCTGAAACGTCATGTAAATCAACTGTTTGTATGCACGCATGTACTTTAGGCCTAGAACTAGATGTCTCGTTTGGACGACGAGGGGACGATCAAAGATACAGCCCAAATACACGGACCAACGAAATCGCATGAACTCTACCTGTGCACGATGATTCTGTAAATAAATATGTAATGCATGTTCTCCGTACAGAGTCCGAAGTAGGTACATGTATGACGCAAGTATGCATGGCCATTGGCCGGGTTGGTTGAAGCTGGCCCATGACCTTGCCAAGTTCAACACAGGGGGCAAGCGGGAACATTGGAAACATCCATGAACATTGAACAAGAGATGCGGACGAGCCGACAGACCAATCAGCGCCTGCGCCGACACCAGTTGCCGCTGCCGAAGTGCCACCACACTCTTTTCTATGATTGGCTCACAAAGTTCTTGTGCCTCCACTCTCCCTTCCCCATTCCTCCATTCCTCCACACCAGATTGGCTCCCCCCGGCCACCAGTCGGCAACCGCGAGAAACCCCCACCAGACAAATCACAACGAACTCAACAAGATTGGGGAACTCGGTTTTGATCTCGTCATGCTTTGTAAATTGTGGGAGAGGCAAAATCGCTTGGCAAGAATTTTCCTCTTGGGCCGTGGGGAGCGCGGAGGCGGAAAGGGGGCCGGGTGTTCCGCTCTCAGCTGGGTACATAATTGGTAACAGAGGTTCCAGGCTATGTAGTTAGCTTTTAAAGGGGAAATGGAAACTTTCCCTGGTGGTTAATCGGTGATTCTGGTCAAGATGACGGCTTTGAAGTCTGATTTGACCGTCAGTGACACAACTACTCCCCCTTGCCGCATTGATCCATCTTTTCTCCAATTGTATCATGTATGCGGTTCTTGTACAGTTCCCCCTCTCCTCTGGCCCCTCTTGCTATCGAAATCTGAAAGGAAAAAGAAAGTATGTATGTATACTCCGTAACCAAAGAAGGGAAATCTACCAGGTACGTAAGAACAAGAGGAGGAAGTTCGGCACTAAAAGTTACGGCCGATTTGAAACGGGTCACTTGTCGTTGGGGGGGGGGGGGGGGGGGGGGG
>SRQL01000486.1:0-21061 GCA_018360575.1 Claviceps sp. LM454 group G7
GCCCTTTATCCTGTCACCAGGGATCGCAGCTCGTCACGTGCGATCCCACCTAACATGAAACGCCGAGGATATTCCGTGTTGTGCGATTCCGACAGCCAGCTTTACTAGGTACTGAAAAGCATCACTTAACGCCTTTTTTCTTCATCATCGTCATAAATGAAAGTCAGATTTACTAATTAGGGGGCTTTAATAGCACTAGAAATCCGGCCACGAAAGCTGCGCCGTTATTCCACAACGTGCATCATTGATCAATGAGCGTCAATTACCCCGTCAACACCCAAGGTGTCCTTCATGCTGTGGATATATCCCCCCCATCTCCCTCAGCAGGCACCGTAAAGGGAAGCTTTCTGTAGTAGCGCCCAAGTTCGATTCTCAACACCGCCTGGCCCTGAAACAATCTGATGGTACCCATCCGGAGCCTTTGCTCGATGGCACAGCGCGGAGTCAAGTCGACGATTTTCCGCTCAACCTGCTCAAGGATGGGGATGTAGGTGCGGAGGCAGATGACTAGATAATTGCACCAAGCGCCCTTTGTGCCGGAAGAATAGCACTTTGCCGCGATGTCATTGGGGAGGCGAGTCTGGCTTTTGTAGAACTACAGAGGGGGCGGAGAGGTCAGTACAAGGCTCAAAATTCCGTCGTAATGTACGCAGAAATCTGTGGGACACAATGGTAAAGGGGATCGCTTGGACGCACGTCTCTGTCGAAGTAGTCACATGTTGCTCGCTGCTCGCTCGCGTTCAGCCCATTGGAGAGCTGTGGGAAGTTATTATTGGTCCTATTCAGGTCCTGGATCAACTTGACGAAGTCAAGGACGCTGCCCTATTTAAAAAGAAAAGACACGTCAGCATGCGCATATGGAAAGTTGTTTGCGCGATAACATAGGCTAATAAATATGTGCAGTCAAATGGCAACACTTCAGACAGGGGCTTGGGAAATGACGATTGCTCCAGAGTGGACAACGCACTTTGTATTGGCGATCGAGGTCAACGTCCATAGGCTCGCCCACCTGCTCGGACAGAATCTTACTCGTATCGGTGATGTTGGTCAAGATGCTGAGAATGGGGTTCGTGGACTCGGCGGTGGCGGCAACGGCCCTGGCCAGGACCCCTGGGACGCCGAGTAGAAGAATTGCCGGGACGAGAAGAGAATGCATTTTGGACAAGTCGAATGGAGAAAAGTGATAGTACGATGTTATCTGCAGTCTGGACTCTTTATACTATCTCTGTCGGAGTATAGATTGCTTGGGAGGTCTTTTTTGTGCTGAAAGAAGAATTCTCTAGACAGATATATATCCACGAAAACGACGGATATACCGGAAATTCTCGAAGAAAACAGAATGTTGGCCACCCGCCCTCGTTCTGTTCATCACTGTGAGATCATCCATTTCGGAATGTAAATGCCAATACTGATGCCGATTTGATTTGCAGACTATCTCCGCAACGAATCCCATGACGCAGTGGACTGGGCACATCTCTGAGCCATGGCGGTCAGATTATGTCAGAGTCCAGACTCACATTGTGGTGGAAAGTTTAGGATATCCCACGTCGTATTGGCTTCAAAGTCTAACTTCATAACGAGAACCTCGCCGATCAGGAGGAAGGGTCCAGGAAATACATTCCAAGTTTGAAGTCATAGACGCCACGGCTTTGCTGGGTCGGACAGTGGAGGGACATGGCAGAGGAGCTGGACAAGGGAGAAGAGGATCAGAGAATAGGCAGGAAAGGCACGTCGCACGAAGAGGAGCAAAAAGGAGAGGACAGGAACATAGTACAGACAAGATCAAAATTGGGGAGCAACTTGGCAAGAAAGGTAGAAAGTCAAGGATGAATATGGAGAACAACGCAAGTTGTCACACCACTCCAGCTGAGGATTCATAAACGGTCAGTCTCACGCAAAGAGGTATGTACTCAAAAGACCACGCATGGATGAGTATAATGCTGAGACGCGATCCAAGTTCCAATTTCCAAGCCCGAGGCTGCATTTACTTTCCCCAAATTGATTCCTCTTCTTTTCTATTCTACTCTTCTACTAAGTACCTCTAAGTTCTTGATATAGGTATCATATGAGTGGGAGGAGCTCCGTCCAGATTTCGCACCCCCGCTCTTTTTTTACTCAAGCTTTTCTTTCGTCTTGGTCGTCTTGCCATCCGGTGACGTTTCATTATTCATATAGGTATGCGACAGTCTGCTTCAGATCAAAGGCCTCAGAGCAATTCGTCGAGGCCAAGACTCAAGAGGCATTCCATTTCAAGGCATATTCAGTCCACGAGGTCACCGTAGCCCCCATTACCCCCATAGTTTACGGCCATAGGCAGCGACGGCGCGAGAGCTTAAGGACGGTATATAGAGAATGCGGGGCCCCCCTCTGTATTGTAAAAGCCTAAAGATACTCCGTAGAGAGGCAAACAAAGAATGTAAATAGACTAAAGCAAACCTTAAATTGACTTACATCCCCAAATCACCCTCGCAAACGCATCACGAAGGGCTTCAGCAGCGCCACACTGACCGGCTCCAGCTTTTGACGGCAACTTTGGTCCGCACGGCAGCGCTGACACCCGACGTCCTCAAGCCGCGGAACGTTCCAAAGTCTGATAGATCTACAAGCGTCGATTCGCAAATCTGATGGCTGTACCGATGTCAATGTTGATATGTTCTTGTCTAATGATGCGTTGAGTTCCGCCGTGAGGGCCGTCGAATGCCGCAACCGAGAAGAACGCGCTGAAACGAACGAGGTGAGCCTAGGTAGTGTTGAGGGCTTGAGGTGTGTGGTGCGAGTCGACGCTGCGACGAGGCAGGAAGTTGCACACACTTCGAGGACCATAACTCCTTTGAGAGAGTAGGAACAGGAGCATTCTCGAACAAGAGTTCACAATAGAGTGGAAACCAAGGACAATGAGTCGAAGGTGGATGTTAGTGCTTGAGTATCTAAGTAGTAAGTAGGTAGGTAGGTATATTGCATTAACCGAATCCTCACACATCCATTTGAGAGTTGACGCAACCTCTACCCAATCCGCCAGTCCAGAAATATTAATGTACATACCGCCATATCATGTCTCTTGCTTGCTCCTGCACACCAGCCCGCCATGCGACTACCCCAATTCCTCCGCGCAATCCTCCTCCCATTGATTCTGCCATCCTCGCCAGCTGCTGTACTTGCTCGTCATGTGCAAAAGTGTAAAACGGCACTAACCTCGACCAGCGATGTCTCGTCCGTCGTCGGAAGTACCAGGTCCTCCTGCTTTGGCATCTACTAGGGACTGCCCGCGCTCATCCTCGCTTCCAAATTCCAAAGTACCTGCGACTAAGCCCCCAGCTTCACCAAGCAAGGACGTTTCGACGACTCAGACGACCTGCATTCCGCGGTATATCCGGAATAAAGCCTTTTCTTGGGTGGACTATCGAGCTTAAGAAATTCGTGCCACTGGCGGCTCACCTGGCCGAACTTTTCGAGGGACTCGGCTGTCAGGCGCTTCATCATTATGCCCTTGGTGACGCAATATCGGTCCGCTGGTGTTGTTGTCCAAGTGGCGACTGAGTAGTCTGGATCCTCGTACCGCTCAGGCTCGTCCTCGTCCTCGTCTTCGCCATAGTAGTCCCCTTCACCAAAGTCGGCCTTCGCGGCATCGGATTGATGGACGTGCTTCTTGCTGATGGCGATGGAGATGTGCCACCAGTCTGGGAGGGTGATTTTGACGCCCATGTGGCGGTGTGTGTGCTCTTCCATCGCCGTGGATATCCTGCTGCTACTCCAGGGGCCATTCTCGTCATGAAAGATGAAGTCGCTCGGTGGCTTCATATCTTCGTAATCCAACTGCTCCATCTGCCACCGGTCGCACAGCGGCTTAAC
Organism: Claviceps sp. LM454 group G7; assembly: GCA_018360575.1. NCBI lineage: Eukaryota > Fungi > Ascomycota > Sordariomycetes > Hypocreales > Clavicipitaceae > Claviceps > Claviceps sp. LM454 group G7. The sequence goes on from SRQL01000486.1 coordinate 3,850, forward strand.
GTAGGCCAGATATATCACGAAGAGCTGGTCCACACGGCGTGGCAGAAAGCGCGGCACCACCTTGGGGGGGTCGGACGGGGCAAGCGACTTGTGAGACTGCGTGGCGAGTACTACCTTGCCGTCAATGACGAATATTCCCCGGTCATGGTTGATGCCGTTGACTCTGCGCAGGCCGACGAACTCGTCGCCACGGGCCGGACCGCCCGCGGTCATTAGTCCTAGCGGCGCGAGTAAGTCTTCGAACTTGCGCACGTTCTCAAGATACTGGCGAACGCCTGGCCAATTCCATTGGTCGTCTTCGTTCAGGAACTGCAGTCTTCTCTTGCTGTCGACTAGGTCTTTCAGCATCTCAGTCTCCTTCCCGGCCAAGCCATTGACCTTATAGCGAAGAAAAGAGTGCCCCCGTCTTGTGTGCGTCAGTGAGTCCTTGATCTCGGCGAGGGGAACGACAAAGCGGGAATTCTGTCCCTCCTTGAACATTAGCGAACCCCACAGCAGATCTTCGGCTTCTTTGATCATTTGCTGCATCATGCGACGAATGTCATCCATGTGAATGGGCTTCATGAAACACGAAATTCCCGCTACGTATCGCGCCGCGATTTCTTCACTTTGGCCTAACAACAGGGCTTCGCCTCTCCTTTTCCATGACACCGACCGTCGGCTGCTACCCGTTAGCTTTGATATCATTTTGCCGTACTGGAGCAAACTGAGTGTATATCCCATCGGAGTGCACGCGGCCTTGCACAGCCAGTCATTGTGGACAGTGGCGATTCGCTTATGGGGATCCTCCATCTGCGGCCGCTCCTTGGCCGGGCTCGCGTGCTCGGCCAACAGCACCCTAGCCACGTAGACGAGCCCGGACAGCACGCAGGTGAAGAGGTGAGCCGGTAGGAACTTGCGGGTCTCTTCGTCAATGCCCAGCACGAAGACAAAATGCCACAACGGGCTGTCGAACGGATCCCCTACCAACTCCTGCATCCAGAAGCTAGCCGACACCTGAAGCAGCTCCTCCTCAAGCATTTCTTCTGAAAACTCTTCAGAGTTGAGATGCTTGCAGAGCCCCTCGAGGCTGGCTCTCTGCTCTTTGGTGAAGGCGAACCCCTGCCTCTTCAGCAGCGTGGGCTCGTCTAGGTGTAGAACGCGGAGGCAGTAGCATATAAATCGTTTCCAGTACGAGACGTAACGATCCATCTTTGCCTTATCCAGCAGTGGTCCGAAAGGTTCGAGATCCGCGTCATTACGATGAGGGCTGGCGAACATGAGCCGTGTCATCAGCGGCAAGGTCTTGGACCCTTCTATGCAACGATCGAAAAACATGCGATCGATGGCCGCCACCGCCCGCTGCAGCTCGGCACTATCATTCGCGGTTGGCATTCGACTATAGGTGTACAGCCCGGTTAGGTCTCGAACCGTGGAATAATGCTCGGCCCAGCCGGTGCGATTGAGCCAGTCGATTGTCGCATTCTCCCCAGCTTCGATGGTCTCGTATTTCTGCAGCTCTTGACTCTGGTCACAGTCCCATTGCTCCTTGATCCAATCAATCACATCGGCTTGCCCCGTTGGGCACGCTTCTGCCTCCTCGTCCTGGCGCAACGAGACACAAAAGTAATGTTCAAAGGCGCCCGTATACAGTGTCTGTATCTTCACGGTGGGTTTCCTGGACACTTGACCACGCATAGAGTGAATATCGTAGTAATGCATCCTCATCGATTTAGAGCTCGGCGTGAGCATGTCACAGAGATGGCAGCTCCAGCCATCATGGATCGTTAGGCCCTCTATAGGCGCCCTAGGGTTTGAAGGACCGTGACGAAATTCGTCTTTCCTAGGCCAGGAAAGTCGCGGTAAATGCGGTGGGGAAAATGACCCGGGAAGACGTGGCTTGATACGTTCGAGCTCTGTTTTTGACACTTCTGGGTGATCATGCTCCAGGTGGCGGTGGGGGTTCCGCAAGGCGTATCCGTGATGCTCACAGATCAGAATCTGCAAGTCTTTATGGTACTTCAGCCAGGTGTAATCCTTCAAGATTTGCTCCCCCATCCTGCGTTACTGAAATCGGGTTTCTTTTTCAATTTCTGAAGTGCCCACGGAGTAGGTATACGTTCCTCTTTGACGCTGGACTGGGCAGTGGGCACCTTTTTGACTGTCGGCTCGAAGGGATGACGAGTAGAAAGCGTGTTTAGAAACGCGTAGTAAAAAAGTCGGTATAATCTGTCATATGTGACGTCCATGTAGGAGGGAAGAAAGCGGCAACAGGGAGCTCGAGGTCGAGTCGAGGTCAAGGTGGCGAAGAGATTATGGTCAATGCTGCGCGTAGACGCGTGCGTAGCGCGTAATGGGCATGATGGTTTAATGGGATACTGCTTATGTACCTATACATACCTATAATGTACCTAGACACTTAGCAGGGAAGTCGGGATCTACAGGCTACATATGTACATAGTACATACAAGGTAATCAAGGAGCCTAAGTACCAATGACACCACTGACCAGTGACCAGTGAGTCAGTGACCACAATCACGGCACTTTTGCAGTCGTTTCATGCGGCAGATCAACTGCAATATGATGCCCAGGGGCCAGGATGTACTCCGTAGGTCTCTAGGTACATCATTGCATGTACATATGTACATGGACAACTCCGTACGTCGATTTGCGATTTGCGCGGTGACGCGTAAATATGGGGCACATACGCGCGATCGCGATTTCCTCGTCATGACTCATCAGACCCTTTAATACATGCCTATACACAAAGCCTAAAGATTGACGGGAGATCCAACTTTCAAACTATGTAGCCTAATAGATACGTCGGAAACGGTCGTCGCACCGTCACCATCTTGCTATACCTATTGTCGCAGACGAGCGTCCATTGTATCCATGGAAGCTTGCTGGATCAGGTACCTAGTCCTGTAAATCCCGGTGGGCGCTGAAAAAATGGTCTCGTAGACTGCCCCTAGTGTGATCTGCTTGGAAAATGACTTATTTACAGGCCAAACCGTACGGCAAGCATTGGAGTCATCTCATCCCTCGTTATTAATCTTCTCCGATATCACGATCAAAGCCAGGGTCTGCGAAAGGGTCGTGGTGGACTTGGACGTTCGCGGACACGGTATCCTGTCTGCCATAGATAGTACGCAGCTGAGTTCTGACACGAGAGGTCATCAATTGACCGTCCACGCTTCACACGAAGCCCTCTCTCATCAGAAGACTGGGAAAGGGCCTTCAAACTTGTTCATTGTTGCAGTCAGTCAGCAGTGAGCGAAGTTCGAACACCACGTCGTCTACCCCGCTTTAACATGTCGACATGTCGTCTTACTTCGGTACATACCTCCCGAGCCCTACCTACAAAACACATATCACATTCGGCCGTGGACATCTCATCTACCACACTACGTCATTTGTCTACATGAGAACACTCCCTCCTCTCTCTCTCTCTGTGCAAGTGAAGGATCATTCGCTGGGTTCTATACAGCCCGAACTCGTACAGAATACTCCTCACAGCATGATGACCCGCACAGAACATCTATCGTTCACCACAATCTTGACATGTGATACGTACAAGATACCTCCCCGGCACAGTGACCGTCAGCCATGATGCTTTCCTTTGGGGGGACGTAGGACAAGGCGCGTCTCGGAATTATATAAGGAATCATCCATCCGCTGTTCCTCGGATAGACTTCCTCATCCGAATATACCACAAGAACACCTAGCATCTCACTTGGTGTGCACTGTGTACTTACGCCTGCGAAGTCGTCACACGCCCGCCGTTGAAGCTTCCCTTGTTAGGCTCAGCGCGAAACTCACATCAGGTCATCAAGCCCGAAGTTTCAGCAGAGGACGTCGGAACTTGGCCAGGTTTGCATCACTGCTCCGAAATCAGTACTATATTGAGTACAACCAGTCTTACCTCCCACCCTGCTAGCCACCTCTTTTTGAATGAACTCCAACAATCGCTTGCGTACGCGCACCATGGGACTTACCGCCGACATAGCGTGGTGGGATTCTCAACGCTTGGCAGTCCGATGCCCTTTATGTGAAGATGAGCATGTATACCAAAGGAAAGGCATATGGACTATCCGCCGCGGCTTCACTGCAAGCTGTGATCGCCCCTACGATCCATTTTTCTTTACAAGCCCTTTAGTGCGGTCGTCGCTTGATAATGGGCCATATTTTGAGATCGACAAGGAGAACTTCCGTTTTGTTCCTGGTGACGCTGTCCGATCGAGCGTCAAGAAACTTCCTCATTGGATTGGCGAGCCTATCAGTCTTAGGACTCCGACCAAGGGCGCGGCCAAGGGCGCCACCGCTGCGCTCGTTGTGACACAGAGTGTACACCAAATGCATGTAGTCGATCACAAGGCGTTAGCAGCTATGCGCCGTCACGGAGATTTTCCCGATATCTATGCAATGAGTGGCTGGGACGGCCTTGAACACGACAACTTCGTTATTTCTCAGGAAACCTGGACGCCGAAGGTTATGGAGATTTGCCAAGACATTGGTTTTGAGCTGGAGCCTAGCCCGTCTGGGCTTGACCAAGGCATACCGGGGCAGTTCAACGCGTGTCACGTTGAGAAGCAGCTGATTGCGTACTTCATCTATAAACATCTGTGCCTCCCACACGAGCTGCAGCAGTCGGAAGAGCCCGAAATGTCGGAAGAGTCCGAAACATTGGAAGAGCCTGGATCATACGACGAAATCTTGATTCCGATGATGAAAAGAATGACTATCACAGATATCCCAAAGGAAATGTCGGCTGCGAAAAAGAAGCAAAGACTTACAGAGCTGTGGGAATCACGCCCTCCGGAGTCTACAAACTGGGTTCATATATTTGTATCGAACGAGGTATGCGACGATTGTCAGCGATTCGCAAAACACGTGCAAGAAAGGCTCGGTATACGTATAGTATTCAGGGTGGTTGAGGTTTCGGTCAATGTCGCACGTGGACGCGTGTATAGCGCGTGATGGGCAAAATGGTCAAACAGCATACATACGTACATAGCAGGGGACTTAATCAAGATTCAAGGAGCCCTGCCAATGACACCAGTGACCAAAATCACGGCAGGTCAACTGCGAAATTGATGACCAGTCCATTGTGCCAGGCTGCTAGCCCGCAGAGGTGACGCCAACGCCCCAGCAAGAAGTCGACGTGGAGACGCCGACATCTGCCGAGTTGGAACAGGGGCACTTGAAGGCTGACGTCCAGATCTTCGAGGAAAAGAGCAGCGTGCAAGCCCCAAGGTGTTTCACCGGGAGTGTCAAGAAAAGGTCATGGTCGGACTTAGAAGAGGAAAAGAGGGAGGCAAAGAAGATCCGTGCGATGATGGCGCAGATATTGGGCATCAGATATGACGCAACACACGAGACTGCCTTTCCAGCTGGGATTACCCTGAAAGGACTCACCAAGGAGGAAGTGGCCACGGCATTTGTGGCAGACTTCATCGGGGGAATTAAGATCCCACGCATCTATAAGGAGGCCACTGAGAATAACGCCCACGCGAAGCAGTGGCGCGTGGCTATGGCAGAAGAGTTGTTAGCACTGCACACCAATGGCACCTTCGTAATTGAATTTTTTTTCTCCGTGAGCTGCAGTTTCTGACTGTTTCTCTCTCTCTCTTTTCCTGCGGAGTGCCTTCGCTATGGCTTCGATATCCGATCGGACGCCTCTTCGTCTTCAAAACCCTCTGCGGACAACGGGGAGGAAGATGGCGGTCTGATTTCTGATGGGTCGATTGCTGCGTTGCTGGCGCCGTCGAAATCGTTGCCGTTTCGGATTGTCGTCATGATCGTGGATAGACAAGCGAGTGCGCGTTCGTAAGTGGGAGTCGGGACATGCTGTCCTAGCCAACGGTCCGTATCCTTCGAGAGGAGAAGAGGGATCAATTTGTCAAGGCTTAGGAGGTCACAACGGAGTGAAGGCTGAGGACAACATGTCAAAGGTGGGTGTCGATTGCTTGATGAAGGTTGTAATCTCTGGCCCTCTACTGTACCATACATGTGCGAGACCCTTGTCTCTTTTTATGGCCTCCCATCGCAATCTCTGACTTCTTGCGGACCCACTCCCTGCCACTTGTCCGGAAGTTGGAAGTTGGGTGTCAATTCTAACATGCATAGTTTGGGCTTCCACGGTGGTGGTTAGCCTTTTGCTTTGTACCCAAGTTGTTTTCTATTTAGTCGCTATTTGGATACGTTCTGGCTTCCTCTTGAAATTCGTCTGTTCTCGTTTCGTTTGGGTATTCTGTTAGCTTTCTGGTACCTTGTTCATGGTCATCTCTACCCATCCGCTACATACCTACAGAAAAGAGAAGGAGAATGGTGAATCACATAGTGCCAGTATCGAAGACGTGATACTGTACACTAGACACCAAGAGAGAGTCAAAAAGACTCAAAAAAGATGAAAAGAAGACATGACTGGAATTCAGCTGAAGACGTAGTGAAAACGCAGTCAAGGACGAATGTGATGAGCCCGTGATCCGTGATTTAAGCTAAGAGGGAGAAGATGAGGGTTTATATACATACCTAGTCATCGAAGGCCGTCGAAGACGAAGGAAAGCAATTGATTATTGATGACGCTGCCGAGTCAGAGCATACAGGGAGCACTGATGGAATCAGCTCAGAGACTTTGCTTTGCAAAAACAAAAATAAGAAGCAAAACAATTCTCGTATGAGCTGCAGATCCTTGATGGACACCGAGCGTAAGGCAATTGCCGATGTTGAGATGCCGACATGCTTTCTCGCCCAGGCGGCCAGAAACCCCTCATTGTCGAGATGCAAATCCGCGGACCATCGGCAGTGCAGCACCACGATCTCAAATCACTCGCTGCTCCGCCGCGGCAACTAGTGCCGACCATCGGTTGTTTGCATTTGTTCTAACTTCTGCATCAGTGTTGGCGTAGTGAATAAATGAAAATGTATTTATAGGACGCAGCTACACCATCTGCTCCCAACATCTTTCTCTTCCTTCACATTGCACAACTCTAATCTCCATTGCAGAACCCGTCGGAAACCTCTCAAAGCTCGAAGCTCTACACTACCTAGTCATACCTACTCCCCATTCTTCATCTCTATTTTCATCATCATGGCTCCCCTGACCAGAGTTTCCGCAAAAGCCCCCGAGGCCCCCGGGTCCCAGGGCCCTCCCGAGCTTGGTGCTCTGCTTCAGCAAGGAGTCCCGGACCAAGGTCAACCGGCACCTGGGCCAGCCACGCTGAGCACGCTCCAGCACGATACCGAGGTGTCGCGCCTCCAAGCAATCATCGCGGAAACAGACGCGCAGCGTAACGCGTCGGACGCCGCGGCGGCAGAATCGGAGGCTCGACGTATCGCCTCCGACGCAGCGGCCGCCCAGAGCGCAGGAGGTAGGAGCTCACCGGAGGGGGGGGGTGGGAACGACTGCGTTGTCGGTGGGCGAGGGCGAGCAGAGCTGCGCTCTGGGCGGCCGCTGCGTCGGAGGCGATACATCGAGCCTCCGATTCTGCCGCCGCGGCGTCCGACGCGTTGCGCTGCGCATTCGTTTCCGCGATGATTGCTTGGAGGCGCGGCACCTCGGTATCGTGCTGGAGCGTGCTCAGCGTGGCTGGCCCAGGTGCCGGTTGACGAAGAATGGGGAGTAGGAGGTATGACTAGTGGAGTTTCGAGCTTTGAGAGGTTTCCGACGGGTTCTGCAATGGAGATTAGAGTTATGCAATGTGAAGGTAGAGAAAGATGTTGGGAGCAGATGGTGTAGCTGCGTCCTAGAAATACATTTTCATTATCTCTTCGAGAAATCGAGGCAGCTAGCAGTAGCAGGATGACGGTCGAGTGGTTGCAGACTGAGCGCCCACCCAGCCTGGTCGCAAACTTGAGGCCGTTGGATCCGTGGATGTTCTAGGTACATACATGTACATTAGGTACCTCTTGCTGTAACAGGAATATTGTATGCTGCCCCACTGAGAGCTTCGTCGTCTTCCAAGTTCCAAGTTCCGACGGCAAAGCCAATCTCACTCCGAACTCGCCGTTCATACGTGCATACTCACTTACTTGCTCACTCATGTCACTGATCAGTGATGACCACAGCACAAATCACACAACCTACATATACTTCAACTATAGATTCTCTCATCAAAGAACATCAATCCGAAGAGAGAGAGATTTAAAAAAAGTGCCAAAAGTACTCTCAACAAAATAGGATCCGGCATACAGAAGGAATCAAACCTGCCATAAATCCCCTCATCTCCACACATACCATGTCCTCTGCGTCTCACCCTCCAGACTTCCTGGCGAGCGGTCACGCGCGAGACTACCACATTCCCAGCACAATGAGACAATGGACCACGGCGCTGGATGGCTTTGAGAAGCTTCGCATGGAAGAGCAGGTGCCTATACCTGTGCCTGGCGACGGGGAAGTGCTGGTCAAGATTCACGCCGTGGGCTTGAATCTGCGGGACGTTCAAGGTGAGATTGTGTTGCAACTCTTTTCTTGAGAAGGAACTTCAACAAGAAGCAAGGAAAGTCCTACAATTGCTTTGTTTCACTATTATAGCGTGCCACCTTTTCGTTTTCGATTCTTCATGACGATGTCGATGTCCTTGGCTTGTTGGCAATCGCTTCGTCTCCATCACCATCATGTGGACTGTATTCTTCATTACCATCATTCATCTCTACTAGAGCTATGCGAATACTCAGACAATAAAATGACTACGCGGCCACATGGAAAAAGTCCTCTTACGAAACTGACATTGCCAAACTCCAGTCTGCAACGGCCAATACACCTACCCTCTGCAAGACCAGCATCAACACCACCAACATCAACAACAACAACAACAACAACAACAACAACAACAACAACAACAACAACAACAACAACAAAAAGTCCCTATAGTGCCCTGCTCAGACATGTGCGGCACCGTCATCCAAAGCAATTCCAACCTCCTCCGACCAGGAACCCGCGTCGCATCCATCTTCCTCCAATCTCACCTCCAAGGCCCCCTCCAACAAGACCACCTATCGAGCGCGCTCGGCCTCCCCCTCCCCGGCGTACTCACAGAGTACCGCGTCTTCCCAGCACCCTGCCTGGTCCGCATCCCAGAATACCTCTCCCACGACCAAGCAGCCTGTCTGCCCACCTCCGCCGTCACAGCCTGGAACGGCCTCAACTGGATGAGACCCCTAGGCCAACACATCGGAACCTCCCCCCCCTCCTCACCCTCCTCTCCGTCCAAATACGTACTCCTCCAAGGCACAAGCGACATCTCCCTCTCAGCCCTCCAAGCCGCCCACGCCGCAGGCTACAAAACAATCCTCACATCCCCCTCAGACAACGCCCTCCAGCGGGCAACCCAAGACCTCGGCGCCGACCACGCCATCAACTCCAAAACCTACTGGGAGTGGCAAGAGCCCGTCATGAACGCCACAGGCGGTCTCGGCGCAGACATCATCTTCTTCGAGACGACTGGACGGCCGCGTACCCTCCGCAAGAGCTTCGAGAGTGTAGCCTTTGGGGGCACGATTAATTGTATGGGGGGCTTGTGTGGCGCGATGGCGGGGGAGCCTGAGCTGCATAGGCTGGATGTTAGTGAGTTGGTGCTGCGGCGGTGCGTGACGATGAGGGGTGTTGTTGAGGGTGGGAAGGACCGCTTTGAGGAGATGTTGGGCTTTTATGAGGAGAAGCAGATTCGGCCTGTTGTTGATAGGGTTTTTGGGTTTGATGGCGCTGTGGATGCGATGCGGTATTTGGGGGAGGGGGGGAGGTTTGGGAAGGTGGTTGTTAAGGTTGGTGGTTGGTGAGGATGTTGTGTTAGACGATGGGAGTACCTAATGTACATACATATGTAGGTATGTACCATGCGGCGGCTTTTGTGTTTGGAATGGCATTGTTTGTCTGTAATGAGTGCTTCCATGTAACGTCACGTAGTAGACGGGGGTCCCTATTGTGGCAGGCCGATGTCGAGATGCCGAGGAGAGAAGCAGTCATCTCTAGAATACTCCATGAAGCAGGTTCTCTGCCAAGCTGAGCGGCCGTAGCACCGTGTTAGCCGCTGGGACTGGTGAGGTTGAGCAAGTCTTAGAGATGCTCCAACTGCAAGGAGGTACAATATACTCATGTTAAGAGTTTCGGGGGCTGCGGGCCCTTGCCATGAAATACGGTGGCTCACGAGGCCATGCCAAACGGCTCCTCGGTCAAAAAGGCGTGGAAGTGCCATGTGTCTTGCCCAAGGACTACCTACTCGGTATTCACGACGTCCGATAACTTACACCAATGCAAAATATCCAAGGATGGACTACCCACGTAAAGGCAGGAATCCGGCCCAGTCTTCACTGCCCTCAGCATCAAGAGGTAGTAAGTCTCACTGTCGTTCGTACAACTCAGCACCAACTGTACACATGTAACACACAACGTGATATGTTTAAGTCTCTTTTCCAACCAGCATCTTGTCCCTGAATATATATCTTCCCTGACTACATCTCTCTGACACATGCATGCCCAGTCAAAATTGTCCCCCTCTCCGTACCAGTCCATCGCTTCCCACATGATACGCCGCCTTCCCTTTCCAAGTGTCTGTCTCCTGAGCGGCGCCAGTCGCCCTCCCTCCAACGCGTCATCTGCTGAAACCTCCCACGATATCATCTTGCGCGTCGGTGCTTACCGAAGCATCCACCAGCCGCATGAGAAAGTTGGTACAGAAACATCGGCATCATGCTCAGCAATGCAGTCCTAATCGCCAGAATGCCCAAATGCAAACGCAAACCTGCTTGGATACTCTGTCTGTACCGGTTTCCACCCATGCCTGCGGTGCCATGTATTGAAGTGAGGGCATGTGACCTCCGAGATTGAATTAAAGCCAGAAGAAGGGACTGGGCGTCCTGCGCAAGAGCCAAGACAAGCCAGAAGCAGCAAACGCCACTCTCATGGAAGCCCATTTCTCGTGCTCAGACTCTACCTCTTCATATGTGTTGATGTTTTTTTTTCTCGTTTTCTTTCCTCCAATGCTGCCGAATGCATCTTTGCTGCACCTCGCTGATTGCCTATCAGATTAAGCCCCCACCCAAAAAACCGAAGAAGACTTAACTGCAAAAATAAATAAAAAAGAACGTAAGAAACAATAAAAAAAATCCACTACTTCGCATCAACGTGCCACCTGCAAGAACCATCCCATCTGGTGTCTCGACGCATGAAATCCATCAGAGCCAAGGCCAGCCAGACCGGGTATTATGGTGGAGGGTATAGTACGCTCGTGCTCGTCGCCAGTGCAAAAGTCTCCCCCCCTCTGCTGCCGCGCCGAAGAGCGATGGCGAGGAAAGAAGACAGTGCGGCTGTCTAGACGTGAAACTCGTGAAACGTCGTAATCGTCAAGAAATGATGTCAAAATTATTCGTAGATCCTGTCGGCAAAAGATGGAGCCAAATGAGCAAAGGCTTCGAGGTGAAGGTGGAAGCCAGTGCAATTGGTCTTTGTTTCGTAATGGTCGCCCATGTATATATTGAAGTATCTGCATTTCAGGTCCGTCAAACCATGCTCTCGTCGGCGTGTCGACATAATCATCAATCAATGTCGACAGGTGCAAGAAAAAGACAAGACTTCTTCGTGTCGCGCACCTGCCGACCGTCTTTCATCAAAATACTGAGATGGGCAATGTAGGTATGCTGGATTGTCTCGCCAAGCCGTGTTGCGTGAGAACCTCGGCTTCCCCGCCTCCTTTCTCCTCGGAACAGGATAATAAAAAAGAAAAGAAGAATTGGAAAAAGGAGACACCAGGCAGGAAAAGAAATATTGGTAATACAAAGATTGTCAACCGGGAAGTCGCAGAGCCGGTTGGACTTGTCTGCATAGCAGCAATCGGGTCGATTAGGCGCAATTGAGCAGGTCGTAGGTGCCTGGCTAGTCGCCACAAACTTTACTGATACCGGACACCGCCACTCGAGTTGCTAGCAACTCGAGTACCATTGTCAGAGGAGTCTATTTTCACAAGCATCGTTAGTTTTGGAATTCGGTGGACCGAGGCGGAAATCATGTCGACATACCGCTGCCTCGCTGCATATGGCCATTGGCTCGACTCCGGCCAGCACCAGTAAACCCAGTCGGCGTTTCCCACTCAGGTCCGCGGGGTTGTCTCTCAGGAACGGCTTGTTTGTTGTTACCCGCACCAGGGCGCTGACTACCAATCGCTCCTGGGGCGATTCTGCCCGACGACTGCAGCGAGTTCGCATCATATGGGCTAAGAGTGAGTCCACTCAAGCTAGCAATGAGGCCATCTCCTTTAGGCCCTGGGGTTCCTGGGTTGCCAACGTGGCCGGATTGCCCCAAATTTCCAACATAATCATTAAATCGAGCTGTTGCGCCAGGACCCATGTTGTTCATACCAGAGCCAGCGCCGAGATAACTGGACGATGCTTGGGAAGGACTGGGCGTGAACGACCTCAGATCTGCAAAGCTCTTTGCCGCCCTCAGATTGTTCGGCAAACCGTTTCCTTCTGGGCTTCCAGGAAGTTCTAGAGTCGGGCCCGGACGACCGAGCATCTGAGAGTAGTTGTGAGCTGAGACTCGGGAGTCCCGATCCGCAGCAAAATCAAAAGTAGCTGCACGACTCAAGCCACGCTTGTGCGCGTCTAGAGTATTGCCTGGCATATTGTGAATGTTCGAAGTGGGCGACGGGTGTTGTCGCTTCAAAACAGTCAGTTGGCGAGAGTCGGCTTCACCCATTGACTGATGCTCGAGTCCCATGTGATGGGCGAGAATATGAATCGATCGGCGGTGTTCGGGGCTAATACCAGGAGAGAAGACGAGGATCTCACGACTTTCATCTCGTTTGAACATGACTAACTCAGTGTAGAATTCGAGACACTGGGGATCGTTGAGGTCCACGTCGCCTGTAGCAGATGATGGAACGCGTTAATTCTGTCATGGCGCGGATCTCCCGGAATTGGGGAACATTACTTAAAAGACTTACCCAGGTGAGATGAAGGGACTCGCTGCTGACTTTGCGATAAACTGCCAAGGGACTGAATCGAGCTTTGTTGGTGTAGCATGGGAGCGCGATGCTGCTCCTCAAGCTGACCCCGTCTTTCTCGCTTTTCGCGCTCGATTCGCTCGCGTTCGGCTTCAGGAAGCATCTTTTTGTACTCCACCCGAAGCTTCCGACCGTGGACGTCCATACCATTCATAGCCTCGATGACGACTCTGGTATCCTCGGCCGACTGAAAATTGGCAAAGGCGAGCCCTCTAAACACACCACTGTCAAAATGGTAGTTGAACGCATAAGGTTGGGGGAGGTTCATTTCGAGCATAATCGACGCCAGAGTCTCCTTGCGGACAGCAAAGGGGATGTTTTTGATAACGATGGCGGTGGGGATGAGTTGATCGCCATCGGAGGCAGTTGAACGAAGATCTGGGGACGTGTGAGACTGGCCATGGTCAACGCGAAGTCCTCCATTAGACACTTGTCCATTACCGAGACCGGCTGGGAACGATTGAAGTGTAGCGTGGCCCATGTTCATGCCGTTCTGATCCGTCCAAGTCTGTGACAGGAACTTTGCGGTTAGCCATTCGTGTGTTCTAGTTCAACATTACCACCAGCAAGGGTCCACATCCACAGTACATACTTGAGGTAATGCGGCTCGTCGGTTCACATTTCGTTGACGGCCTGGCCCGTTGACAGCACCATTGACTGTGGCAATGCTGCCCGCGTTGTAGGTCCAAGATTGTCCATTATCTAACATGTAGCCCGTTGGTATGGCACTTGGGCCTCCCAAATTGTCCATGGGTCTCAAATTATAGCCACCATTGATTCTATCAAACGGGTAGAGAGCGGACGAGCCCATATGGACATCGAACGGCCTTTGGGCCTGGCGAGGAAGCGAAAGGCCGGACGAGAAGCCGACTCCGTAGTTCTGCCTCGAGGTTGACGGCGAGCGACCTGATGGGGCCGGGTAATCGAGGTAGCTCAAATCATGAGGATATTGACTCATGATTGCGAAGCTGTGCCGAATGACGGTAGACAATAAGTATTCTTGTGGTTCGAATAGACTCGGTCAGATCGATCGGGCGGGGAGCTATAGTCGAGAATAGGCCACGATATCACGAGGTCACGACGCGGCCGAAAGAAATCGTGTGACAACAAGCAGTTCGAGAAGAAACGAAGGCTGCGATCGGGCGATGTCGTTTAAAGATTGTTACACCATCGACCGAGCTGTGAGTGATTGGTTGGCCGTAAGGATTTGTGAAAACGGTTGTCGAAGCGTCACAGCGTGATTATAATGCGTGGCAGGAATGGCGCACAAGACTGAGGTCAACTGATGAGGGGTGATGACACGTGTATTCCTGTCGTCCTTCTCAAACGGCCAGCGCGACTCTGTCCTGGATGACGCAGAGTCGACGGATGTTGGTGTAGAGGGAGCCAGGAGACACAAGGTCAAGGCTGATGGGAGGCGATGGAGGCGAGGGCCGAGTTGAGAGCCGAGTTGATGTATCGCAAGTGCTGCCTGCGGGTAGGGACACGCGCAGCTGGCAGCAGCTTGAGCCACGATGAGGCGTTTGAAAAGGATTAGGACGGGGAAAAGCACCCCCACGGCAGAGCAGGGGGCGGGAATCCAGGGAGTCGAGATTGATGATGAGGTGTCGAATCTGATGGTGGCGTAGCAGCGTACCCTCGGAGGCCGGGAGGTGCCGGGAGAAGCGACCAAGGAGAAAAGGCTTCAGGAAGTCAAGGCTGCCAAGTCACACACGTCGTGGTCATCCGTCGTCAAAGTTTCGCAGCAGCGAACGCAGAGATGGAAAAGGAGGGAAGACGGAGAAATAAGGAGGAAGAAAAAAGATGGAAGAAATACTCCGTAGGGCACAGGAAGAAATGAGAGCAGTCCAGGCCGTGATCCTCCAGGAGAGGGTTTGGGGGAGACGACAAAATTAGGACTCGTCGTTGTATGTGTGGTAAATCACAAAAAAAACCCTGGCGACGGGGGGAAGGGCGCGCACTGGGGCCGCTCCAGTCTGGTCTGGTCGCCGGTCGCGACATTGCCGTGATAGCAACAAGCAACTGGGGTCTGAGGCACCAGTGACCCAATTAGCCACCCGACTCGGCCACTTGAGCAGGCTTGGAGTTGGGGCAATTCTTCGACCCAGTCTTTTCGACCCTACGGACTTGTCTGAGCACTTATCTGAGGTCTTCGTTTTGTTTTCCTGCCTGCTTCTTTATCTGCTTCTTTTCTTCTGGCCAGCCTTGCCTCCCACAAACATCCCCGAGGCTGGTGATTGGCGCTATGTAGCCTCTAGGTGCCCTGTAGATTTGAACGTTGAGAGAGGTGGTGAGCAGTGAGCACAGTGCGTTCAGGGTGCAGATGCTAGCGAATGGCTGGCCAACTAGCAGGACTAGGGCCAAAGTCGTCGGCCACGGAGACTTCGGGCGAAGATACGTACGGAGTAGGTACATACGTACATATCCTGTGGCTTCGAGCTCACTGGGTTCTTCTAGCGGGGCAGCTTGGGGCTCAGGGAGCGTCCCGGCGGTATGGTATGGCGCTTGTCCGGGGGAGCAAACATGGGCAGAGCGCTAACAAAGGCACGATAGGTACAGGCTACAGCAGGCCGAGGACAGTAGACACAGTGCGAACGATGGCGCCAGGACACGATGCTTCCTTCCACTCATGCATCATCAATTGACGGACAACCCCCGTGGAATCATGGATACAATCAGCTGCAGCGAAGGCTGAAGCAGAATCCGCCGGCAGATAGATCTACAGTTGCATTCCTGCTCCGGCTGTTCGGCGATGCAACGAGCTAAGGTCTGTGTTACGTGCAAAACATGCTGATTCCCAATTGCGGCCCCTGAGTGCATGTGGGGGAGCCTGGAGCCACGGTGGTATTTCAGGGCTGTTCGCCGCCCTATGTACATATGTACTCCGTACTGCCGTCTACATATTTACGTACAAAATAGGTACTTACATACAAATTACAATGTACTCCATAGGTATGTACATACTCCGTAGGAACATGGAGAGGTGTGAGTTGAAGAAGCGTGGAAAAGGTACCCGATCGACTCGTCGTATGTATGTTTGTACATTAGGTCACAGGTAGGTAGTACGTTGTACCGGTACGTTGTTACCGGTATGTGTTTGTAGGTATGTATGTACATATGTACATAGGTAGGTAACACTAACAACTTACAAGTCGATCAGAAAGGCCCGTTCTTGTCCATTTGATGCCATGGACCACAGCGTCCAAGTGCTGACGTTGAAGGCCGTCAACGGGTCCAGCCGTCCTCCCGGCCAAACGCGGCCAAACGCTAGTGGCGGTAGACTCGTATTGTAACTCGAAGACAACAGTGGCCTTTGTATTTTGTATTTTGTCTCTCTGTCTCTCTGTGCATTCACATTTGTTCGTTTATAATGGAACAAAACACAACGCACGATCTGCACAGATACAGTTTTGTGCAGCAGCGCAGGCCTACGCACATGAGGGTGAAGTAATTACTGCAGCTTGGCCCATTCCAACGCTCTTTGATGAACACTGAACAGACTAATTAGAATTTAGTATGTAGTTGGTATTTTTGGACTTCAATTTAAAGGGGCCGAAGTGGGAAATCAGGGTCCTGCTCTCCCTCCGCTCCGCGATGCTTGCCAAGTCCTGCCAAAATTACAGAAAAGCTGGGGTCAAGGAAGTGGACTCACTCACTCCTTTCGCCCTGCAGCCTGCAGCGCATTGTATCACCCGGGGATTACCGCACCAGAATACATATGTATGTAATAATAAAGTATTCGAGCTATGTGACCAGATTCAGACCTGCATTTGAGACCCCACAGGTGACAGGACAGCTCATGTATGATGTGGCTGAAAGAGGAATCTTCAAATCTCATGCCATGACAGCAACTTGGGGTCAGTGTCGTCACCTACAGGATATAGGTAGCTACTTGCGGGCTTTTGCTTTTGTTTGCTTTTTGTTATATGCATGTATGTACACGAAGCGCCAAGGCCTTTTGGAGTATATACGGCAATGAATCGACCGGACTTTGTTGCTTGCTGCGCATATGCACCCAGGTATTCAAACACCCGAGCGGAAGCAGCGCCATCGACTATTCCCCGGAAGGCATGGTCGATGCAGAAATGGAAGCTTGCCGTGGAACGCCGGCCATGCCTGGGGGTTGATACCTATTTACGAGGAGCGTTACTCCGCGAACTGTAAAAGTTTACTCGGCGAACTGTTTTTGCCAAATTGCTCCACAATTTTGGGACTCCTTTGTACCTTCGCCAAAT
>SRQL01000487.1:0-20922 GCA_018360575.1 Claviceps sp. LM454 group G7
CCCCCCCCCCCCCCCCCCCCCCCCCCCCCCCCCCCCCCCCCCCCCCCCCCCCCCCCCCCCCCCCCCCCCCCCCCCCCCCCCCCCCCCCCAAAAGAACGCATGACTTCTGGAGACTTGTTTTTCAAAGGTGGTATACCTCTGAAGGGCATGTGGCACAAGGCACAGTATGGCTTAGCAAGAGAGAATATTGCATGGACGGCGTTTGCATGGCGTATCGATATGGCAGACTGCATTAGACTGATCAAGATCGACTGAAGAATACCCTCAATATACCAAGCATGGGAGAATTGTAACATAACGCTGGAACAAATTGACATTGTATCCTGAAAGAGTACCTAAAAGACATTGAGAATCTAGTTCAAAATATGACACAACGCCAGACCAAATAGACAGTCATTCACCCACCCTTGCCTCTCTGACAAAAGCAAAGACAAAATCGCTTCCTCCTCCTCCTCTTCGCTGCCCTCTTGTGCAAGAAACTCCCCCGTTATTACAGTTCCCAACTTCCGCACAGCACCCATGACAGTGACCTCGTCGCACATCACGTTACCGGGTACCCCCACAGTACCTAACATAGCCGCACTGCTCTTAAAAAAGCCGGCCCTTTCCCCCCACGGTCCACCCCTTAATTATGCTTCTGCTTGTTGGAGTGATCATTGATACGCAGCACAAAGTTAACCACAACCGCCAACAACAAGATGATAGCCAAGAACGTGGGCCCGAAACGGTCGTCGAACCCAGCCTGGCCCCTCATCCGTATTGCCTTGGCCCTCCAATGATACGTCACCAACGCATACAGCATAGTCAGCATGGCGACGCCCGTGAAAAGAAACGCCGATATGAAGGCCACGCGGTCGCCAAAGTTGAGCATCCCAATCGCAAGAGCGCCCAGAATGACGGTGAAGTTGAGCCATGATAGAAAGGTTCGTTCGTTGGCGAAGAAGACTTTGGGTTCGACTCGGGTCGGTAGGGCGATGCGCTTGCCTATGAAGGTGTTGGAAGTGCTCGTTAGTTTTTCTTCCGCATCTCTTTGCGGAGGGAGGGTGCATGTTGAGCAGACCATAGTAGAGGATGAACGTACCTTGGGCGGTCTGGAGGAGGGGCTGTGAAGACATGGCGAGTGACGGCGGTGACAAGAATTATTTGATCGGGGTTGGCTTGGACGATGTTGGTATTTTTTCCAAATCGGTGTAGGTATCGCACGAGGCCGAGGTCAGTCGAGCTGGGCCGTGGAGCTCGGAGCCGAGGTCTCTGCGGGTTTCGGTCAAGAAACTGAAGGAAGAAAACCGGACTTGGGAATAAGTAAATATCTGGTAAGAGTGAGAATGAGTTGCTGAAACAAAGGATGCCTCAATTGAGTAGAGGAGGAGGGGGATGTCAGACGAGGAAATTTGGAGAAGAAGAGGCTGATGGGCTCACAAGTCCGGGTTTAATGGACCTTGGCGGCGCTCATCCCCCCACTCACTGGAAGTCGTTGTTGTTGCCGCAGCGGGAGAAGGTCGAGGACTCGAGATGCACGTGGGCTGATGGTTGGCCGCAGTCACGTGTAGGCTGTAGCTGACAGAGGGCGTTATCAAACCCAGCAAGACGATGCCGACCTACTTTGTTGGCAGGATGACAATTAATCAGGATGTCAGATAGTCAACTTGAAATATGTAGAAAGAGCCCATCAACTTACGACCAACGCCGGTACACATAAATCTGCCGCGGGTCGCCAGATTGCACGCGATTCCCTCGCAACCACTCATAGCTCGCCGCGCAGCGCAGGCCCCTCTCGAGCTCGTCCAGGTTCCTCCAGTCAGATTCAATCAATCAACACGGGTTAGGTACAGCTTGGCCGTTTCGCTCCACGAGTCTACCAGAATATCAACATCACGCGTCCATTCTTGGCATCAAACATCCTTATCGTCAACCGTCGCCATAACTGCCCATGATGTCTACACCAGTATGCTGGCTACGCGCCGCTCACAAATAAGACAGTCATTTGCGCCCGAACCGTGCTAATAACTCATGCAGCCTATTCCATTCACTCGCCTCAAGCAAATCGCGACCGATGTACGAACCCTTCCCATATGTACCGTCCCAAACAGCGCCGTCTTCCACTACCAAAGCTGTCAAAAGAGAAAAAAAAAATTAAAGAATAACCTCTAACGACCCACGATGAATGACAGGTCTGCACAAGCGCCATTGGCAGCGCGGAGTTCTATGACCACGCCAAAACCGAGCAATGGAACTCTACCATCATTGTACGCCCCTCCCCCTTCCCTCCCTTCCCTCCCTTCCCGTCCCTTCTCCTCACTACACACTGGTCCGATACGTGCCAGTCTCCGGGTTCTCGCATTCTAACCTCTTTCCATCAACCTGCAGAGCTCCATGTTAAAGGCCGTCATCTCCGAGGCCACCCCCCAAGGCGCCTCGAGCCCGGCATTCAAATTCGCATGCAACAGCACCATCGTCCAGCACCTAGTGCCGACGTCCTCTCTTAGCAAAGCCCGCGGCGGGACCGAGACCAAGGAAGAGCAGCCGCATATCTCGACGAGCACGGAGGCGACTGCCACGGATGGCAAGCCCCATGTTGGCAGACGGGGTATGCACAGCGCCACGGGGGCGTTTTGGGACGAGAAGAAGGATGGCATGTGGACGTTTAAGTATGATGGCGGGGAGGGCAAGGGCATGGATGTGGTCATTATGCTTATCTGGATTGGTATTTGAGGCAGTTGCGGTTGCGGTTGCGGTTGCGGTTGCGGTTGCGGTTGCGGTTGCGGTTGCGGTGGTGCACTGGTGATGACAAGGGATGAGCGCGGGGCGAGCAGGCGACATGTATTCTGGACATTTACCAAGTAGAAAGGATTGCTTTTTAGTGCCTCTATCAGACGGGCTGGATAGCTGGTCGCGGCAAACACTTGGCGAGCTGCACTGTACGGCAGCGCTTTTACTATGCATCTATGGCAGTTCTTTGAAGCAAGCGCCCTTGGAGACGAGACACATGTGCTGATGTGGATGTCTGATTTTGCCGTTCAGAAGTCACCAGGTTTCGTGCTTCTCGTCATTGATGTGTCGGATGTACTCATGTTACTGCATGAGACCAAGCAAGCTATCTGCGCATTACCACCAGGAACTGTTGCTTGCGGAGCTTCCCTAGTACATATAGCACGATGCTTTTATAAATACATATAAATGAGTCCCCGAGACTTGTGCTCCACGGCAGTCATAATGCAGAGCAAGCTTTGCGCGTCTTTTTCGCCTTTTAGGCCCAGTATGTACAGCGCTGCGTTGCATTATAGTCATTCACGGAATCATGATGTAGATGGGATACGAATGATCAGCTATACCATGAGAACACGGACGAGCAGTTCGGTGGACGTTCTGATGGTCAAGGATTCCAGCAACCAAACTACTTTCGAGAAAGAAAACCCTTATACTCACAGAAACTGTTCAGCCCACTCACATCATCTTGAGTCTGTGAAGCCTCCTCGACTGAAGAAGCGACGCGCTATGCATTATAATTACATACCTACTAAGTCGTCACACTGCGGGAGTTGCGTAAAGCGGAAAGGTAAGCAGGGAATAGTCCGGCTAGTAGTGGCTGTTGGCTTCGTCCTGGTGAGCGAGACTACACTTCAGCTTACTACCAGCGAGACAAAGCCTTCCACCTTCAGGATATCTTCTCAGATAGGCTTGAAATTTGAGTGCACTCCGTCCAGAGCAGCTCGGGATACCTCTGCTTCAGAGTGACCTCAAAGTACAGCGGTACACGCTCAGAACAGGTAGGTATAAAATATCTTGTGAATTCAGCCCTCAGAACAAGGTAAGAAAAGGCGACCAATGTGGCGCGATGGTCCTTAGAAAAGGCGTCTGAAGCGCGACTGGACAACTTGAGCGTGACAGAAAATCAAGCCTCTCCTTCTTCTTATTGTTCTCGCTTCACGAGATGGGCTGATGCTTCGTACACAACCCACTGGACGGCGGCACTTATGCAGTTCCCATCGAAACTAGGCAAACACAAACCCATGAATAGCAACAACTCCGTAATGACGTACGATGCGCAATATCGTCGCCCGACCAAGTCACGAGGACAACCAAGATGGGTTAGGTTACATGTATGTATGTAGAACTTACATACGGGGGGTTGCAACTTGCGCCGCCGGACAGCCGAATTCTCGGCGGGATGATCAAGGCGCCCGGGCCAGCGCGGAGCTTTGTTGGCATTTTGCGCTTGTAGCTCCACATCAAGTCATGCGCAACGGGATGCCATGCCCATGGGAATCGTACAAACTCAAGACTCAAGACTCGAGAGTCAAAACTGTCATCGGCCTCCCGGTCAAATAGATAGACAATTTCTTTTTTTGGGTTTGACGTATTTTCCGAGGATATTTGCATCCCACGCATCCCGTACCTACTCCGTACATACCGCAAGCCGAAGCCAGCGCCTCGAAAATAAACGTCTTCAGCCAATGGCAGCAAATGCCGGAAAAGAAAGGAGTGAATCCATCTGTCCGCACTTTGGAACACCCCCAGCCCCCACATCCTCCCAACGTGAAGCCACGATGTGGGTTCCGCGGCTCCATAATAACGCCTTCTCCTCAGTCAGTCAGGCACGCACCCATCGAACCCCTGTTTCTTCTTTTCGCCGACCCCGGCCCCCTGATCTGACCTGACCGCCTCACTTTCAAGTTTCATTGTTCTGGGATTTGCCGCCCCACGAAAGGAACCATAGCCAAGCGCGCATGCGAATACCTACCTACATACCGGAGTAATAAACATACCTACCTACCTATGTTAAAAATGTCTCGTAGTCCCTCTTCACTCCCCCTCTGGCCTTTTTCCCCCCTCGGATCGTATCAAAGCCGGCAAAGTCGTAGAAGACAGAATCAATCTTGTGTGAACCCCCTCTCATGATCTTTGTTGTTTGAGTCTTTTGAGGTTGCTGGCTGGCTGTGCGATCTGAAAAGACGCCTTCTAGCGACTCGCTTGACGGACGATTCAAGCTTTCAACGGCTACTCTTCTCGGCTGCGTCTTTTCCAGAGCGGGAGTCCATTCGCTGGGGGGAGAGAGCACGGACGACTTCGGGTTTCGTGATTGAGCAAGGTCGAGTTGTCCGACTCAGGCGTGTGTATTCAAAGGATTCCTATATGTTGTGTAGATCCGAGTCCCTCTTGGTCTGAAGCCTCTTGAATATCCTCAACGTCAACTTCCACAGCATCACCGCACCTCTTGAGAAGAAGAAGCCTTGAAAACGGGACGACAGTAAACGGAGAAGGAAACGAAGGAAAGACATCATCCGAGCCACCAACATGGTGCAGGTACTCGTCAACCCGAGTCTATCAGCCGCGGCGCCCTCCGGCCCCGAACAACACCAAGATGATATCTACCATTCATCCGACGCAAGCATCTCGTCCCGGGAGGAACACGCCCAGCGCATGAGAGACCTCAGCATCAAGCGCACCATGATGCGAGCACCGCGGCGAGGATGGTCCATGTCCGATGATCTAAGCCAGCACTCAAATGAGCATCACCACCACCACGCCCGGTTCTCATCCCCGACAGACCGACACCAAGCATCGATCCCCGAAAACGCCATTCTACCATCCCCCTTCTCGCGGCCCGACTCCCCCGCCAGCTCCATCACCTCCTCTTCCCACAGCTCAACCCTCTCGAGTCTCGGCGGCCCCACGGTCCATCTCCCTCTCCGCTCCAAAATCCCCCCTCGCCGGTCCTACTCCGTCACAGACAAAGAACCCGAGCTACACCACGCGCACGCCCCAAAGACGATCCATCTCCTCCATCTTCCCCCGGAGCTACACTACCAGCTTTTTGAATACCTCGATCCCCTCGACGGGGCCTGCTTCGGCCTCAGCCACCCCCATCTCTATGCTATTCACCGACGCAAGAATGGCTCTGTGCCTCTTCACAGTCGGTACTCTGGACCAAACGATCTCGAGTGGGCGTGGCGCGGCGCTGGGCCCCTTCTCCGTCGTGGGAATCACTCTCCACATGACTCCTCGTCTGCTTCATCTGCCGCTGCTGCTGCTGCTGCCTTGGTCAATGGTCTAGGTCTAAGTCACGCCAAAGACACCCCGTGCAGTAGAGCCCTAGAGAAACTCCGGATCCAGGGCCAGGTCTACTGTCGCAAGTGTGGTATTTCGCGCTGCGAGCTACACCGTCACTTGCGGGACTGGATGGGGCATGGGTACGAGTACTGCGAGATTCGGAAGGTGTATGGGCAGAGGGCGGGAGAGGAAGCGAAGCCGTATTGCTATATGAGTTCGCCGAGGAATCGGTATCGTTGTGGGAGGCATGGAGGGGGGACGAGTACGAGTGCGAGTTTGAATTCGAGTGCGAGTTCGAGCCGGAGCTCGAGCCCGGGCAGGAAGATGGAGTAGTTACCACGTGTCTGGGTGCTGTCTTAGGAGGATTCGTGTTATATTTAGGTTGGGGGCGAAAGCGGTTGATTTAACGATACCATCAATGAGCATGTATGGAGCATGTATGTATGTACACATATTTACACATACGTAATACAGCATGTGCGTCTGAAACAAGGGACTTGTTACATGGACATGTAAGATTTTGAGCAACAGCTCAGTTTGAAAGAAGGAAACGCTGCCTGAATGGTGCGTGTTTTTCCACATCAGTTTTTTAAAAGCCTGATGTGAATAAAGATACCGATAACGCATAAGCAGAGTGCACGGTATATATAATATAGGAGTACTCAAAGCACAAACCAGTGGCCAGACAGCTGCGCCCGTTCTTTTGTGCGAGAGATTGCTTTCCATTGTCATCGCAGTGCACGCAGTCTATTGGCTGATCTCTTCGGGATGGCCAAGTTGTATTGCTATTTGTGTGACCTTGGGGTCCGACGATTACATTGCAGTCCTCATCTCTGACTCTGCTCCTTCTCCCAGTCCAGGTAAATAAAAAGTGAGAGACGCTTCTGGCACAACGATTGTGGGAAATTGCTTCATTGACGCCCGGGCTGAAACGTCTTCCAGATCCGGATTCACACGTAAATACACAGTTTCCCAGCTGAGATCCGATAGGAGGTAGTCGGATCGGATAGCAATACGCAAAATCTCGGCGCATCGACGCTTATAGATTAATCCAAAGTCGCTACATCTTTTCTCATCCACTACAATTTTGTAGTGACTCGCATTCAAATCGATTTGCGATGGCCATGCAGCCCCGTATTGCGATTTGCTTCAAGCAGATCTTGGATAGCAGTTCTCGGACACCCTTCTCATATCCAAGGCATAGGAGACCATGAAGGCCGTGATAGCCTACCAACAACGCTCGGAAGGATGGGATATTCAACATCAACAGAAGCGAACGCAAGACCAAGTAAAGCCCCAAGAGAGAAGACGCAAGCACCAACATACAAAAAAGCCAACAAAAACGCAACAGGTGCTTCTTCCAAAGTGCATGACTACGTTTTGCAGAAGGAGACGCACCGCGTCCATCATTGAGCACCCAGCCCGAACCGCTACGAACAATAGTCCAGCCAGCAGCGCAATTGTGGCCAAGTCGCCGATCAGATTTCCATGAGTCTGTAGAGAGACAGATCAGGGAGCTGCATGGCCAGCGGGGACAAAGGCCTGGGATATGTTGGCGTACATATTCCATATCCGGCTCCCAAGTGAGCATGCAAACATAGCATAGTCACAATCACTGCCATGTACCAAGGCGTATGCAATACCTTGCTATTTCCGCCAGCTCAAACAAGCCCCGAACATATCAGTCTGAGGAAGCAAGTCTACCCATATGGCATACAGTATTCGAACCAGCGCGACTTCAGGGGGACGAAGAGAAAGGGTGCATCGGATGGGCCAAGTAGCAACGCGAGTGAACGAGGTCATGACCATTTTACCAACACTCCAGGAAAGGTGAGCACGGTGAGAACGGAAAGTAAACCAAGCAGCTTAGGCAGTGAAGAGATCGTGATGGCGTAAAGTTGAGGCGGCTGGTGGTGGTGATGAAGAAGACAGGTAGGTAGAAGTACAAAGAACATGAACAGCATTGTAGTGAGTGTGTTTCGTTTTTGACTTAGTTTGATTTTCAGTTGATACATTCAGATGAACTGTGCTGATTCTTGTGCTGTAGCCTGTGACACCTTAGTGCTTGGTTCAGACTCTGGTGGTACCGTGTACACATCAATGTGCATCTTTTGATGACATCGCGACCAAGGTGAGCTTCTCGTCCTCGCTGCCTGGGTCTACTATTAGGTAGGTAGTCGGGCCGCGCAACACCAGGAACCGATGTGACCAACCCGGATAATAGTTTGTGCAATTGTGGCTGCTAGGTGTGAAGAGAATCTGCACCTGGCAAGCTCTCGAGGTTAGCGACGAGCGACCGAAACCTCGTGAAGCTTCGTTGTGAGATTGTAAGAAATCGCGCATTAATTAGAAGGTTCAGGAGTCCAGGACTCAGGAGATCATGTCCGGTTATCGGCGGCGCCCCACCAAATCAGATCGCGGGCCCTTCATTCTTCTTGGTGGAGGGTATTAAACATCGTCGCAAAACATTTGGCGCAACAACCTCAACGTCAGCTCACCTCCGTCCAATTGACGAGTAATCCATCCCCCCCGTTTCAACCACAGGCCATGGATTCATTCGTCATCCGAACACCCTGCTCCAGCGCCAACATCGGCCCCGGCTTCGATGTCATCGGCCTCGCCCTCGATGTCTACCTGGAGCTGCACGTCACCATCGACAGCTCCAAGGGCCCCTCTCAGCAGCCGCTCAATTGCAGAATCACATACGAGGGCGAGGGCGCAGGCGGCGACGACGTGAGCCTCGACCCTCAAAGCAATCTCATCACCCGAGTCGCGCTCTACGTACTGCGATGCCACGACCAGCGAGCTTTCCCGGTCGAGACGCATGTTCACATTAAGAATCCTATCCCGCTGGGACGAGGTCTGGGCAGCTCCGGCGCTGCGGTCGTTGCGGGGGTCATGCTGGGCAAGGAGGTTGGAGGACTGAAGGGCTTGGATATGGATAGGCTGTTTGACTATTGTCTCATGATCGGTGAGCTTTCTTGTCTACTTGGTCTCTCTGTCCTTGATGAAGTTGGCCTTTGCTGGATATATCGGGAAAGAAGAAGAAAGAAAAAACGATGCCAAAAAAAATCCCGACGGATATTCTAGAGTGCAGAAAGATGCTGATTGATCCCGTATAGAAAGACATCCAGATAATGTCGGCGCTGCGCTGTATGGTGGATTTGTTGGAACATATCTCATGCCGCTGAACCCCGAGGACGCAGCCCGAATCGAGATTCCTCTATCGGAGGTCTTGCCGTCGCCCGCTGGCGGGGTCGACACTGGCAAGAAACCTCCCGTGCCGCCTGTTGGCATCGGACACCACATTAAATTCTCCTGGGCAAAGGAGATCAAGGCCGTTGCTATTATACCCGACTTTGTAGTGCCCACGGCCTCGGCTCGGGCCGTGCTTCCGGAGAAGTACTCTCGTCCGGACGTGGTATGTATCCCCAATGCAAAGCAACAAGAGAAAGAAGAACACAAGAGGACATTGAGAAGAAAAGCGAGGAGAAGAAACACAGAGTATAGTTACACTTTGAATTTTTCTTGCTAACCTGCGACGGTACAGACGTTCAATCTCCAACGAATTGCACTACTTCCGGTCGCGCTGGGCCAGTCACCGCCCGACCCGGAGCTCATTCACCTCGCCATGCAGGACAAGATCCACCAGCCATACCGACAGACATTGATACCCGGGCTGACGGAAATCGTCGAGTCCATGTCCCCCAAGACACAATCCGGCTTTCTGGGGGTGTGCCTCTCCGGAGCTGGGCCGACGATCCTGGCCCTCGCTACCAGCAACTTCGAAGACATTGCGAACCAGATCATTGCCACGCTGCGCAAGTACAACGAGAAGAAGGACTTGGCCTGTCGGTGGATGGTGTTGGAGCCTGCTGAGGGTACGCACGTTATTCGATGACCGGGTGTGGCGCTGCAGCGCGGAGTTTATCGAAAAGGCGAGGGGTATCATGATTAATCTTGCCATAAGAAATGGATATATAGTCGGCCATTCTCTTCTCTCATTTCTGAGGTAGTCTTCGTCTCTGGATAGACATTCATTAGGCATAATCTCAACATAAGTGTCCACGTCAACACTGTTGCAGTCTCCAAACACCTGTGGGCTGTAGGTACCTACCTATGTAAGTACTCCGTACATGCGTCGAGAAGCTGCCGGGGTCTTACCCCTGCTTTACCCCGGCATTATCTACCTAGACCTTTAACTTTGACCTCAAGTCACGACTCACGAGACATGCCATACAACAGACCTCCAGACCTCGATCTCTGCCGCGATAGCACGAAGAAATGGGTATTACACGTGACGATACACTGGACGTCCAAAGAAACGCGAAACCTCCTCACTTGCGACTCTCCATCGCATTACGTCGTCAATACACCTTCATTCGCGTGCATCATTTAGTTCCTCCGTTGAAGCAAAATTACCCTCAATACGTCCAAGTACAAATACTGCGCATGGCCGTCCAAAATAAAGCCCTGCCCTGCGCAATAAGTCGCGGTTACTATACCTAGCGCCCCCCCCCCGAAGTTTCACGAGTCCCTTCCAAGTCTCAAGCCGTCACAATCATATGCCGTCCCATACCAAGCGTGTAGTTGAACGCACAATTTCGCATTTCGATTCAGTTCTCTTCTCTCTCTTCACCTCTTGACATGCTGGCAATCGCTCGAAGGCGCAACCGCGGCCACAGGCGGGACCCGAAGAAAACCACAAAAATAACTCCATGATGGCGCCCAATCCGCACAGCCGCCTTGACTCGGCGGCTTGGCAGATTGAGTAAAGGTGACGATGCATCCGGCAAAAAGTCGAGCTGGTGTAGGCTGCCCGTTCCAGAGAACATATTCGGCCGCGTATTGGCCGTCAATGGTTCTGTGTTTGTTGTCTAGTGTAAGCCAAAAACGGTCGACAAGATGGGCAGAAATGCTTTGCGCTACGGCTCTTTTGGAAGGTGCTTGAGTGCTGTATGTGCACACACACACAGGAGAAAGGACTCACGAAGTCACACAGCAGTACTCAGGGTTCCTCGCTTCCAGCGACTGAGCTTCCGGAGAGACGGGTACGAGAGGGCTGGCATATGCATGGTATGCCTCGAGGGTAGAGATGACAAAGATACTGAGAACGGTGCTGAGCTTCATCTTAAGTATATTGCGTATGCTGAAAAAGTGAAGAACTTGGCTTCCTGGAGATCTCGGTATAGAATCAAGCAGACGTTGAGGGGAATCTATCACTTGCGCCGTGGAGGAGATGCCCGTCGTTTTATTGCCTCAAGTCATAGTGGAACGCATGCACGAAGGGCACCTACCTACCAATTACATCTAGAGGAAGCCGATGTTTACGACGCCTACATAGATTTTAAATCTGTATACCGCCCGATGCCGTTCCTTCCGCAGACTGTATGGCGGGGATCCGCCGCATTGAGGCAGATTCCGCGAGCCGTGTCTGAATTCATACCATCCAGATACCTAGATAAGCTCACTCCGAACTCGTCGACCGGCCAGATCCTGATCTAGCACAAGTATTGTATTTCCTTGAAACCTGAAGCATATTCTCCTTCTGTTTTGTGAGTTTCGTGTGTACTTGGTGCTAAGTGGGAATGGAAGTACGCAGACAGGCTACAGCGGAGAGGCAGTAATAGGAGGAGGAGACAATCGCCGCCTATCGTCTAATTGTTGTACGAGAATGAGAAGGGGCGAGATTTTGATCTCTCGTCTACATGCTTCTTTATTTAACGAGAGAGGCCGAAAGGCGACGGCAATGCAGGCTCGGAAGCGATCACTCGGCAAAAGAACTGCAAACCACCACCTCACACCGTGAGCTCATTTGGGCGTATTTTGGCCATTTATGCGATCGAACCAGTTGTTCGTGTCGCGATTTGATGAAGGGTAACAGTCTACGGAGTAGGTACGGACTCGGACTCGGTCTCGGTAGCCGGAAGCCGGGACTCGGGAAGGGTGCATGATCATGTTGCCTCGTTGCTTTGTTGCATTGCATGCATTGTCATGCTGGTGGAGCTCCATTTCATTTGTACCGTGTGTCCCACACCGATCTTTGTGACTGTGTGACTTCCACTCCACCAATCGCCAGTCTACCCGCTCAGATGCGCCCAACCTCGGCCTGCGCAAAGCCGCACAGAGCCACGGGTACGTACCTACATTAGGTTTGGTACCTTAGACAGGTACCTGCTACGGCCGAAGCCAAAAGTCCGGTCAACAAAATCAAAGCAAGGCAATTGGAACCGTCTTCCCCTGATTCTGATTCTTCATGTCGGCCCCTCGCGTTTATTAGTATCTTGCGCTGCCTTGGAGCCTCTTTTACCCCTTGCGCCCGTTGCATATTCTCGTGCGCTTTCTGTTGTCGTGTCTACGTGACAATCTCTCGTCATCTAGGCCGCCTTGATCATCTCAACCGCGCCTCCTCTTTACCCCCTTATCGCGTTCGAATAGCCTTTTGTTTGGCGGCAAGATAACGACCATGGCATCGGCCTCGAGCAAACTCGGTGGTCTTGCCTTCGCGATACGCATAATTGTCCCTCTGGCTGTGGGCTCCGCCGGTTATGCCGCCTACAAAGTCGACTGGACGAGGGCGATCCACGACTTCGCGACAGGGCCCGGTCGCACGTCGCGCATTCTTCTCCTGTTGTTTGTGGTGTTCAATTGGAAGAATCTTCCATTCGCATGGACCGTACGTCGTTCCCAGTCCCCCTTGCCATGCCCGAGCTATCTTTTTGGCTCTTCCTACTTTCTCGCAGCGGAGGAAAGCACCAATGCGCCGAGGAAGCTAACAGTGATGTTTCTCCTTTTGAACAGTACCGAGTCTTCTACGCCATCTTGTACCACACCATGCTCCGCAAGTCACCAGATCTCACCCCCCGAGCGCTCTTCAAGCCCATGATCTCGGAAACGCGAGCACCGCTCCTCGAAATCGACTACAATCTCCACAAGTCCAATTCGACGTACTTTACCGACCTGGATATTGCGCGTACTCATCTCGTGTCGTACCTCACTCGGCCCGCGATGCGCAGTCTCTCGTCCAATGCCGAGACTGGCCTCGTACTCGATCCCAAGACCGATAAGCCCGCGCGGGGACCCATGGGCATCATGCTTGGCTCCGTGGCGTGTAGCTTTAAGCGCGAGATTCGCGCCTACCGTGCGTATGAGCTCTGGAGTAAAGTGCTCTCTTGGGACCGTAAGTGGTTATACATGGTGACGCATTTCGTGCCCAAGGGTTCGGCTAAGCCCACAGAGTGGCTGGATCCGCGGTTCGGACGGGTGCGCACGAGGAGCGGCAATGATGCCTCGGGGGGCTGGGAGGGGAAGATGCACGCCACGGCTGTGAGCAAGTACGTTTTCAAACTGGGCCGACTTACCATACATCCGGCTATTGTGCTGGAAAACTCGGGTCTCTTGCCTGAACGACCGGGTGGGTGGAGGAGTGGTGCGAACCAGCTTGGGGATGAGGCTGTCGATCTGGGGGACGTGGACCTGGCTGTGGAGGGAGAGTGGGATTGGAGGCGTGTGGAGGCGCAGAGGAGGAAGGGAATGGAGATGGCACAGCATTTCCAGGCTCTAGATGAGACGAGCGACTTATTTGACGGGGGAAACATGGGCGCGTTGGCCAAGATTGGGCCGTGTTGATGGGTTTGGCTAGCTTTGACGCGACGGACGAATGATGATGTTATGGGTGTACAAATTCGCATGCGCCGAATAGCGTGTTGTTGTGTGTACAGTGTTACTACCACGGGAACAGTATAATAAGAGGGATATCCGATAGATTAGGTAGGGATCAAGAGAAATAGACAATAGACTTATGCCACAACTATAGCAACGATCCTCTACTACGGGGTACAACCATTTCTTACAGGTCCGTCTCATTCTTAGTTACATAGGTACATATGCTTGATTGGAAAGAAGTTTGGTGCAGGCCCGAGATGGGAGGAATCATGAGAATGAGGTTGCGGGTGTGGCGTTTTTGCGGATATGCACCAATCGCGCGCCGAGGAACAGCCACCGAGTTCCACGACTGCACAACGCCACAAATTCTCACCAGTTCGCGAACCTCTCTGCACCTAATGAATCGTGTCTGATTGTTATCCATCCACTCGTGAGTCGTACTTGACAAATGCAATCTCAGATTTCATCTCAATAATATGTTTCGCCTCTTCACACCCGTTAAACCACGCCTCTTCGTCGCCCTCCTCAGTCGCCGGCCTACGAGCACCCTATCCACGCCACATGCGCCGGCACGGCGACCGCAGGAACCCCTGCGGATTCTGTTCTGCGGCAGCGATGACTTCAGCTGCCCGTCACTGAAGGCGCTGCACCAGGAGATGGAGCGGAAGACTGGGCTCGTGGAATCAATCGAGGTCGTGGTTTTGCCCAACAAGTACAAAGGGAGGGGGATGAGGTACGTGGAAGATGGTCAGTTAAATTTTTGAGGTGATAGACGGTGAGTCATCTGTTTTGGCTTGCTGAGCGTCTGTCATCTCCGGTTCTCGCACTGGGGTGCTTCAATTTTGGGCTCGAGACCTGGAGGTTGACTTTATTTGTGTAGGGCCGTGCAAGACCCTAGCCAAGAAATTGGGATTGCAACTTTACGAGCGGAGGGACCCTGAGGACTGGGATGTGAGTGTATAGATTCATCTATCGCGTATGGGGTACCTAGCTCTGCTTATCGGGTGCCTTTTTTTCCTCTTTCTCTTTCTCTTGGAATTCGGCTCTTTTCAGCTTCTTTTCCTGGCTCTACGGGCACGGAAAGAAACTACTCTGCGTATGCAGCTCACTAAACTAAACTGATTTCGCAGGGACCCCTACCCGTAGGCACGAACCTTATCGTCGCTGTGTCCTATGGCGCCTTCATTCCCGCGAAGATATTGGCCTCGGCCAAGTACGGGGGTCTTAATGTCCATCCGTCGCTGTTACCAGAGTACGTATCTTTGTTCCTATTCTTCACGTCCTCGACTGAGCTTACCATGTGGCGAGCCCCCCCTGAATACAATTCTTTGGGGGGAGGGAGGGGGGAGGGGGCAAGAAACGATTATGGAAAACGAGCTTACTTGAAGCTTCACGTCCGCGCTGATAGCTAACCCTCGCAGTCTTCATGGTGCGGCACCCCTTCACCACACTCTCCTCCGAGGAGACACCCACACGGGCGTCACCCTCCAGACACTAGACGACAAGGCCTTTGACCGCGGCATCATTCTCGCACAAACGCCCTCGCCCGGAATTCCCATCTCCGACGACGACGTCCTTAACAGCCTGAGAGACAAAACGGCCGCCCACGGCGCCAAGATGCTCATCCAGGGACTACGCGATGGTCTTCACATTCCGCCTTACCGCGACGTGGGCTGGAAAGCCGCCCAGCTAAAGGAGCAAGGGATCGAGAAGCCTCAGCACGCTCGCAAGACCATCAAAGATGACTCAATGATCCAACCCGACTGGACAGCTGAGGACTTTTGGCTACGCTATCGCACATTCGGCAAAGTGTGGGCAAGGGCCGTCTACTGCAGGAGCCATCACGCGAATCGCATCATACTGGAAGATGTTGAGCCCGTCACCTTGGAAGACGATTATTTGGAAAAACTGCCCCCGTATGAGGGACTGAGGTTGCTGATCTTTGAGTATGAGGATAAAGGGGGGGATGTGCCGATGCGCCATGAGCGACGGGTGATCTGGCGTAATGATTGTCTTAGCCCTGCTCTGATTCACGCCAAGGGTAACGATTGGATTCGTGTAAGGAGAATACGAGTTGCGGGCAAGCATGATACGCACTCTTCTTTGGCGCTACCGCCTTTTGCTCGGAAGCGCAAGGCCATTCTCGGGGCGGAATGTCCAATGTTTTATCCTCGGCCGGTGAAGAAAGAGAACTAGACGGGGTTTTACTTCACTACGTGTCTACAAAGATAGCCGTGCTGTATAAGAGGAATGCGAGGTCATCTTGAGACTTCTACAGGAGACTTCCAACTCCCTTCTGTGAAGGTGTTTCGTCATGCATGCAGATCGTTGTGTCTGGCTATGAGCAATCAGAGCTGTATCACTGGTCCTTGAGTCAAATACTGTCGTAAAAGCGGTCTTTTTCTCTTTACTTTTCTTTTTTTTTCTCGGCCTCGCTTTCTCATGCTCTTTAAACTGTGATATGTATCGTTGTCCCCTGTAGCTTTTAGCCTTAACAGTCTTTGCATTCTTCAAAACCGGGGATATGGGCGTATTTGTGCGCCCTGTAGTTCTAATTCGTAACGTGCGTCTTGAATGTATGCTCTTGTACTCTCATCCTTCATACCTTGTCCCATCCATATGCACTACAATCACGGCGCAATCATACGCCAAACCTAATAATCTGATGCTCCAAAACAAAACCTGGGTATCATCCACACCTGTACACGCACTCTCATCACTCACAGCCTCATCCGAATCCACTCCGCCCACTTACACAGATCCTCCAGATGCTCCAACACTCTCGCCAATCTATCCCGCGTAAACGTACTCCTTCTCCGCTTCCTGTCCTCATCCATACCCACAGTCGTAGCCGCAGCCGCATCTCCCTCTACGGCCAGTATATTCTCGTCTATGATTTCCACCACGCCGCCCTCGAGAATCCTGAGCGAGATGTTGGCGGTGGAGTGGCCCATGGGGAAGACGACCTGCATCTGGGGCGCGGGATGCACCCAAAGAATGACATCAAGGTGCGTGGAAGTCGAGGTCGAGGTTGCAGCTCGTAGAGGCAGGACGGCATGTTCCGCGCGCCCGGAGGAAGTCGAGTCCACATCCATAAACTCCGATAACTGATCCCTCTTGGTCTTGGTTTTGGTGCCTGCGAGAAGCCATCCATCATTCTTCTCTTCTTCTGATAAAGAAGAAGAGGAAGACGAAGACGTCAGAGACGGTAGTTTCGAGTCTTCCTCGGGCGTCGTGGTTTTTTCGCCAAAGCTGTTTTCGAGAAGCGTGGATAGAAATGCGTATTGTCGCAAAAGGGGCAACATGTCGAGGAGTTGACGCGGATGGGAAAATGGCATCTCAGTCACGGTCTGCGAGTAGATGGGCTTGTAGATGAAGAGTGTGTTGCGGTGGTGCATGGTCTTGTCATCCGAGCCGATGTGCAGGAGTTGCCGCCGCCGCGATATGGCTCGCGGCTCACTGGGGTCGACCTTGATGCCCGGCGGGAATGGGAAGAGAAGGCTGTCAAAGGTGGGTGGTGAGGGAGGCAGTCCACGCTGAATCATTTCATTCTGGATGTTGGGCGGGTCAATGTTAGCGCACATGTAAAGACGGGCCCAGTCGTTTTGGGGGAGCACCACGGGAGGATCGAAGGAGACGGTGAACATGACCCGGGGTACACGTGTTGTCGACAGATCGGGTTGCAGGAGGTCCATTCCCGCGTCTTTGTTGTCGTCTGATTGCGGCAGGGAAACGTATGGAGGCTCCTGCCAGTCCAGCATTGTTCTGGGAGGGCTGAAAGACATGTCTTCTCTGGTGATGGCCTCGGAGATCCAGGTGTCGGACACGCGGACCGGCGACACGCCCATGCCATCCAGGGCATCGCACCCTAGCAGAAGAGACCAGACCTTGTCCCGCTTGGCGCCCCATGAGGACATGTCAGCATCGTCGACGGAGGGGATCACATGTCGGTGCTGCTTCCAGTATTGCCAGGCCAGGCCAACTCGGCCTCTCTCATGCATGGCCGGCCGACCGTGTCTGCAGCACATGGCCACGTTGGTAAGATAGGCCTCAGACCTGCCCTTGGTGGCAGCCTCTCCTCGTAAGTTGGACAAGTCCCATTCGTGAAGTCTGGACAAGCTGGAGTAGATTCCTGCCAAGGCCTCATGGCAGTCGAGTCCCGGCACGATGCTGAGCTTATCTAAACCAGCCAGGCGCTCAAAGTTGGAAGCAAACCTGTCGAGAGTTTTGGTTAGTGGGCTCTGACCCGGCAGAAGTGTCAGATCCCTCAGCAGTATCTGGCCCGCCGCATCCATGTGCTCGGCGACGGAGGTGGCCGAACCGTGATAGGACAAAGAAGCGCTCTGCACGATGTTATTATCAAGAACAATGTCGAGCGCAATCGCTGATCCAGCAATGGCCAACGTTCTCGTCTTGCGTCCACGGGCCGTTGTCTGTTCCTCAGAGAGAAGCTCCAAGCCGATTCGCTGTGCCAGACGTTCAAGACTAGCTTCGCTGACAAGTCCTTTCGTCGTCTTTGATTCCACACCAAGTGTTAGAAATGTGTTGCGCGGATATAGCTACCAAAGTCTCCATTCTGATGGACTGGATTAGGGGAGGACGAACACTGAGAATGTTTATAATGGTATCCAACCGCTTCAGTTTGTCGTCCTCGTTTGCAAGCGCTGCTCCAATCGCATCGAGGCCCGAAACGCCGACACTGTCGAGCCCAATATCAAAAGATCCCCCCAAGCCCAGAGCACCCATGGCGGCCGCGGTCGAGGGACTGTCAAAGTTAAAAGCCACCATATTCGTATGACCCATGAGGTTCGAGGTTGCCGGGGATTTCTTGACGTGCTGAGGAGATGACCTCAGCCCGCGCGGAGAAAAAGCGGCATGGGCGGCGTTGGAAAAGGGCGTGGAAAAAGGCGTGGAAACGGGAGGAGTGGCCGCCGCGAACTGGGAGGGAGTGCGGCCTTGTTGCGAGGGCGCGTGCTTCATGGGCGTAGGGGTTGCCATCTTGATATCCAATGGAAACAAGGTGGGAAAGGACGAGTTGACCGGTCTGCTCGATGGAATCCGGACGGCTGGGCCGACACAGACGAGTCAAGATGAATCAAATGAAGATGGTGATGGATGAGGATACGTTCGGGCAAGTCATTCGCGCGCAGAACACAGGCAGGTTCGCGGGATCGCGGTCGGTCGCGCAAATCGACGCGCAAGCCTGTTATGGACTGGATGCCTACACTTTCAATACCGATGATGATCTCTTGGCTGGTGTTTGCAAGCCATCAGACACGGCCGACGGGCGACATCGTCGGCATGGAGAAGGCGAGGCCAAGCTTCCAAGTTCCAATGCAGGCACTGGGCAGCCTCGTAGAGACTCCACTATTATGCACCCACATTGATTGGCGGATGCGGGCAAAGTCCCCATCGATCCACTACTGCAGTTGTCACTCCATGCCTTTTTTCTCACAGCCTGATTTCGTTTGGCCGGCGTGTCTACATACATACCTATATGATATGATAGTACACAAGGCGTACAGACCCACGAACTGCAAGCTCAATTGCATCTCCCCCGACAACTTGGGCAGCTCAAGACTTGGTCAGCGTGGGCAGTGTTGGCAGTTGGAACATCTTGGACAGCTCGAATCACACTCGGCCGACTCAAGGGAGCTACCATGCAATCGGTTGCCAGTACGGCCCGTCGAACCATTGCGGAACGCTCAATTCGCGTGCTGGTCTCGCCTACTCCCATTACATTCGCCGAGCGTCGCTCCGTATTACAAGTGTTGGAGCAGTATGGGCCGATCGAGGTTTTCCGAATGACACCAGTTAGTCTGTCTCCTAGCACTCCCTCCCTCGTCATCGCCATCATTCAAGACTCGACATCTCTAATTTGTGTGCTCAAATGGCAGGGCTACCATGGAAACTTCATCTCCGTCACCAAGGACTTATCCACAGCCAAAGAACTTCTCGCCCGCAGCCCTCTCGCGTATCGAATGCCGGCACCTAGAAAGCCGACGGATATCGATATTGCCGACTTTGTGGATGTCGGTAGCTCCAACTCTCTCGGCGCGCACAGCGGCCAGCCGTACATGGTGGATTCTGTAGGAGAGTTGGACGCAAAGGATGAGGGGCCGACTATGCGCAGCGAATTCGCGCGGCCCGACGCTTCTGAGGGACCGGCAATGTTCAGGCTGGAGATATATCCAGAGCCGAGCTACAAGCATAAGCATGCCATGTCCGCGTCTCCTCTCTATCACGCGTGGCCTCAAAAATATGTCGCAGATCATCCCTATGCGACGTCGATTTTAAAGCACTCCCTGCCCCAGAATATGGCGTCTGAAGGACTGGCTCGCTGGCCGCTCAGCAGCACCCAGCTCGAGTATGGCCAGGATAGCAAGATCGAGCGCCTGCATCGAAATCTCATTCTTCCAAGCAAGATTCTAAATTCAGATTTCGGTTGCAATAAGCCTACTCCTTCTCCGACTCCGACACGGGAAGTATCTTGCGGTTTCACAGCAAGGCGACTTTACGCGCAGCGACGCGGAACCAACCAGCCCTCAGGCTGAGGTGACCACGGGCCGCACCAATCACGCAGCACTCTACTCTAATCTTGCGAACCTTGATCACGAGATGAATACTCGACGCCGAAATGGCTGGCCTAACCTCTACGTGCAACTGCTCAGTGCCAACCAGTCTATAATCCATATTGGCTTCTACGGTCGAGGCCACGTTATTGGACGCACGTGCAGTGGTGCATACAATTGTGTGGAAAACGAGAACGTAACCCCCGTTCGGCAATGTCAGCAATCCAGCCACCAAGGCACAGCGACAGGGGCTGTATATGCCCGAACGAGGCAGTGCCTGTCCTGGCGCCGCGCCACGTTGATGACAGAACGAGTACAACGAGTCGAGGAAGAAGGCTTTGAATCTACCTATTAACAGTTTTTGCCCATTCTCTGGCATTGGGCTTGGTGGCTCAAAGACGGGACACTGCCACGCCATGGCTGGTCTGTACGTTTCGTGGATGATAGACAATACAAAGCACGCACACGTGTATGCACAGTACTCGACGGTGCTGTCACGGAGACATTTGCGAGACCCACACGTTGCCTGTCATCGTCGTCGGTATCGCTGTGTGTATGAAGTCGACTGGCTCTGAGAAAAAGAGGTAGCGGGCTGCTGGCCGTTGAAGGACGACGAGTTGGCCTGCTGCATCTT
>SRQL01000488.1:0-20899 GCA_018360575.1 Claviceps sp. LM454 group G7
AAGTTATTACGTGCGATGGTCAAGAATGGGAGGAAGTGCCTTTGAAGTGAAGTACAGTTACATATGATTTCGTTAGTAAAATACTTCCATGTCCAGATCGGGTAAGGCGTTGAGGCAAATTCTCAAATCCTTGAGGCGTATTCTCATACCTTACGAAAGGGGGGAAAGAGCAGCCATGAAACTCTAAATAGCGGACCTGTCACCTTTGCGAAGCGCGTCTCATGTTCTTACATAGGTAGGTACATACGGGCCTACTCCTTACATACATGATACGTGAATCGTGAATCATTCGTGATTAGTTCGCAGGTCACAACTGCTACATACCACGATCATTATCTGCATGTACCTATGTACATACTTCGATTCACAACTTGTACATATGCATGGCGGTGGCCCGTTCGCACCGGCCCCGCGCCATCTGCTTTGCTGGGATTGTAATTAGCCTACCTTAGGTATATATTCAAGCCCCCCCCATCGATCTTGCCTTCTGGACCTCGGATCTCCTCACAATATAATAACATACACACAGTTTTCATTCTCCCAAAACCATCTTTCTCTCACCAGTACACACTCATCACGATCATCTCGTCCCGAGACCAAACCAGAATCATCATGGGCAAGGAATACAGCGTCAACAGCTCCGGCACCAACAGCCAGGTTCGTTGACTCGACGCCAAGCCACCAACCAAGCCTTTTACTCCCACCCCCGCAGTAGCGATTAATTTCAAAGTGGAGGGCGAAAACTAAAACTCAGATTGCGTTTGAATATAGGGCAACCACTATTGTTCTCGTGACTACGGGAGCAGTGCCTCCAACTCCAACTCTTACCACTACTCCAACTCGTATGTCTAACTATCTGCTATTCTGTTACATTTTCTTTCTTGCTTGCCCATCTCTTTCCCTGAGTTGTGAAGAGCGGCAGTTACTGGGCTAAGTTTTCAATTTTTTTTCCCATGATAGCAACGGATCGTACTACTACTCCAACCCTAATGGAAGCACTTACTACAACAACGGTGCTGGAGGTGCTACGTATACTGCCCCCAACGGTAATTCGTACGCGTCTGGCAGCGGCAGCGGCAGTGGGTCAAGCAAGTAAGCAATCACCGTGATGGCTACTTTGCTTGGGGTTGGCTTTCGCAAATGGACCATGATGGAGATCAGTTGAAGAAGATTTGCGAACGTTGTCATCAGACATAAATTGCTTGATGGACACAGTGATGTGATAGTGCTTACATAGGTCTTTCAACATGAAATTCGTAGTGCTAAATTCGGAGGACTGATCGTGACCTGTTTTGTGCCCCAGCTTGATGCAACAAATATTCCAACATGACAAACATCGTTCTCCTACATGCAATATAGATGATGTACTCCACCACCTTACCTTTTCACTTACCCTACCAGCTGTCGACACGCGACAACTTCCAGTATTCCTCCCAGAAGCCCTAACCATGCACAGAATAGTACACCGAAAGAGCAATAATCAAAGCCGGATACAAAACAACCTCCACCAAAAGCTGCTGCTTCAGCGTCGCCCTCTGCTCCCCCGTCAAACACCCCCTCTCCCCACGGGCATACCACGCAATAGTCCCATCAAACTTCCCCCACAACGCCAACAGTCCTATCAGGGGAAAAGCAATCGTCAGCACCAAAATCACCGTGAAGATCAGCCGCTGCGGCGGATCATCCTCGCTGTGATGCCGCCGTCGGAACAAGATATCCTCCCGGGCGGAGCGAATCAAATCCGTCTGCGACGGCGTAAAGAAGCTATGGTGGTGGAAGTAACGCTGCTGGGCGGATGGCACCGGTCGGAGATGCTGGACACCACGGTCGCGAGCGCGTGTCGATAAGTTACTCAGGCGGAAGAAGCGTGCACTCAGGAGAGAGATACTTTTGGGGACCGAGGCCTGAAAGTAGGAGCCCTGGGGTTCTTGGCGTAGGAGATCGGAAGATCGCTGGGGTTCTACATTTCAGGAAAAAAGGCTCTTGTCAGTCATCAGAACTTTTTGGTATCCTGTGCTGCCCCCTTTTTCAATTTTTGCATAATTTGCAATGCAAAGGGATTGAAGTTGCGAGACTTACGGAGAGTGTGAGCCTGTTGTGGTGGACGGTACGCCTGTTTTGGCATCCCCAACCAGCTCGAGCCATGAGCGGGAGAACCGGGTGTATAAGGCCCGTTGCTTGAAGTAGTACTGACTGTGCAGGAGCGTGCTTTGGCGGCAAATGCAGGCCCTGGGTCAGAATGGTCTTCTTCGCCTCGCTCACGTCGCTGGGACTGCAGAGCTGCAGCCTCAGGGAGACTGATGAGAGGGAAGGGGAAACGTGGGAGGGACGATCCCGTAGTCGTTGCTGCTGCTGCTGCTGCCGCGGTGGCAAAGGGCCGCGGTGCATGGCCAGGGCTGCCGTGGTTATTGGCAGGATGAGTCCCGTGACCAAGAATCTCCTGGGAATCGAGACGGAGGGTTGATACTGGCCAGTGGTCGCTATGATACGGCGGCGAGTCCTGTCCCCCTTGATGTCCCGCGTCGTGATCGTGCAAGCCTGTGCAAGGGTTTTGCGGCCCAGTTTGCGAATAGTCCTTGCTGATGTCGGAACCAAGACTCTCGTAACTTGGGGATGGATACCGCATCTGCGCCTTGAGAAGATCCGGCGAGAGGCGCCTGCTCAGGTGGCGAATAGCGGCGGCCGCGCGGGCTGGACGCCGATGGTGTTTCTGGTAGCTCTGACGGCAGGAGCGGTCTGTTGGACCGAGGATTCTGGAAGTGTCATGAGCCCCCGAGGTTGGGTGATTGGCGGCGACGTTGGTTCCCAAAGCACGCTGGAGAGGAGGGTAGTTCTGCGCAGATATAAACTGAGACTCTCTGTTCGCGGCACCGATGAACTGGTCAAACTCGTCGTCTGGCGCGCTCGAGACATCAGCGAGACTGCTCCCTACGTCTCGGTCAAGCCGCAACGTCAGTTCCAGGGCCCGATGCGGACGCGTCTGCTCAGTAGTCACCGTCTGCCAGTCGTCGTCTATGTCTTGCTGCCTCTGCATTCCCGCAAGATCTTCCTCGACCAAGGCGTCACGGAGGTCGAGCTGCTGCGAGATGGGGTGCTCCTCCGTCGCGGCTGGCAGAGCTGCGTGATTGCGAACAGGAACCTTGACCGCATCCTCGACCTTCTAAGTCGACTGGATGGCGGCGTGGTCGTAAAATGAGCCCGACGGCTGGGGAACTCGTGCCCCTCGCTGTGACTGCACCTGTGACTGCAAATGGAAAGCAGCTTGCATTTGGGCTGTGCCCTCTGTTGCAATGCCTGTGAGTTTGCTATCATCTTGGTGGAGAGCTCTGCTGACGTCTCGCTCTGCAGATGGTTTCAGAAAGGGTGAGTACCGCTCGCCGTCGAAGCGAAACGGGTCAACGCTGGCGCGACTTGAGGACTTGGAGTTGCTGTGCTTGAGTTCGCCGTACGCTTCAAAGCCGAGCGTCGCGGGGCGTCTCTTGGGTGCACTCGCCCTTGTACTGCCAATAGGATCGCAGGTGTAGTTGTAATTGAAGGTGGCGTCAGCGTGCCGAAAGCCCATGTCATCTTCGTATATGCTGGACGTGCGTACGCAACCTGCATCGACCCTCTGCAGAGTGACGAACTTAGCAGCGCGGGGCGTGCCCTCGTCCATGTCCATGTTGTACGAAGACGGCGGCACGAGTATGCTCCGACGTTGTTGCGAAGACAGCGCGGTGGCAGTGTTCTGCATATGTGTCTGCCGACTTGAGGGCAGCTCGGCGAGCGAGGACACAATAGACGACGCCTGCGTAGCTGTATCCATGCCAAAGTCGGTAGATTCTTGTTCTCCGTCCTCGTTGTCTTCCTTTCTACGACCCTGAAACGCCGACGTCAAGTAGCTATCAGTATGGCTGCGTCTCGCTGGACGCAAGTTCCGCGAAGGACGCTCTAGCACAAAGTCCTCGGGACAAGGCTCGGACCTGGACGCGTTGATGGCTTCAAAACTGCGCAACTGGATCACTTTGTCTTCATGCCTGGGGTCCGAGAAGGGATCCCGCAGATACGTCGATTGCCTCTTCCGGCTGTAGCCATTCCTGCGGCTTGCGATGACCTCGGTCACGTCGCTCCATTGCGAGGACTGCTTAAAAGTGGTCAGGAATCATTCGTGCTGCTTTTACTCTCCTTTTCCCTCGTAGATAGGAAAGGACTTCGACGAGAATGATATACACGCGAGGTAGAAGCTTACCTCGCCGGAGTCGGATTTCATTTTTGGTCCTTGTATTTGGAGACCTGCTTGGTCCTTGGAGCTGCTGTGAAACTGGAAAATGCCGTTTCTAGAAGTCAGACTCGAGAGCAAGTGGTGATAAGTAGTCGTTCGTAAGAAACCAAACAAGCCAAACTAAAGCTCAGCATCTATTTTCACCACCTAGAAGCTGTGGCTGAATGGAAGCTGGCGTTTGGTATTGTTCTCGAACACTCGACAGAAGGCGGTCGTGTTGACTAAGTTGCCGTACTGTGAGATGTGAGGTGAAACGTACAAAGTGAGGAGGTGTGTAGAGGTGGGTGGGAAACGAAACCTGAAAGCGCAAGCAACATTCGCAGTCACGGTTAGTCACACGCGTATCGTACCCCTGTATGCGCAACGTGAAATAACATTGATAATAAACACATGTACAAGGCGCCAAGGAATGGGTTCTTGTTCCTGCATATTCCATTCAAAGACTTGTTCTTGTTCGAACTTCGTATTTCTTTCCCGGTGGACTGTAAATCTATTCATCTACTGCTTGGCCATATCCCCGAAGCTCAGAAAAGTCTCTTACCAGCACGAGTGTGCACATCGAACGAGGCAAAACTCATGGATTGCCGGTTTTCCGCGCCAACTCACCTGAGGCTCACCTCGTCTGTTTGCGTTTGGCGTCCTGCTGGCGATCGACGCGTGGCGGCTGTGAAGAGTGCCAAGATCTCAACATGGCATGACCTGGACTACCTAAACACATGCTCGAGACATGCTCGAGACATGCTCGGGACACCACTCAATTCAACCACTCCACAATATCCATCTGGTGTTTTGGAGAGGTCGAAGCTCCGTGCATTGAGGCTTCTTGTGCGTTCCGAGACTTGTCGGTGCTGCTGCGCCAGGGCCTTTTATTTTCTCGTCGGCAGTTTCGTCTATCCGGATGCTTTGAAGCACAGTAGGTACGCCGACTCGAAGGGATCAGAATCAAAAGCAGTGGCATTGCATGAGGTGGCAAGGCGTGCC
Source organism: Claviceps sp. LM454 group G7 (assembly GCA_018360575.1). Classification (NCBI taxonomy): domain Eukaryota; kingdom Fungi; phylum Ascomycota; class Sordariomycetes; order Hypocreales; family Clavicipitaceae; genus Claviceps; species Claviceps sp. LM454 group G7. The sequence continues at coordinate 5,243 of SRQL01000488.1, forward strand.
TGGCAATCTGACATGTTTTGTGCTCGGCTCGCACAAACCACCTCTTGTATGCACATTGCACCTCTGGAATGCTGCTTGCTGCTGACCTGTGCATCCATGTGGTACTCATGGAAGCGGTGATCGGAGTGACTGGATCAGTACATGTAAGACTCGATACAGGAGGAGTCAGCAATTAGGAGGAAGCAAGCAGATTTGCGCAAGCAAGAGAAGCAGGCGAAGGCGGAAGATGAGGAACATCATGGACCAAAGTGAGAGAGCAAAATGAGGGCCCCTCAAGATGAGGGGCAGGATTCAGGAATCAAGATGGATCATGGGAAGAGAGGGGAAATGGATTGGGAGCTATGATTGGTCTAGCTACCCCACAACACTTCCCGAGATGGATCAAGGCGAAACGAAACATGGGATGAACGAAGGTTTCGTCCATCACGGTCCATGATGCCGCCATCCCTTCTGCCATCGATATAATTAGTAAAACACCAATCCATCTCCTTGTGGATATGACACGTATCAGGTCCGGCGATTGGTGGCAGCCGCTGTCTATTACGCCTGTTACGAGCTCTTTGGGCGGCAAGGTGCATGATGCTGCGCACCTCGGCCGAGAAGGCCTCTATTATGGCTGAATCCGTTAAACCCCGTCTGCACAGCGTTGGATGCGGAACATGGCTTGCTCGCTTTGCCAACTTTGGCTTCCATTTTTCGAACTCCATCCAATCCAGAAGCCCAGATACCAGGACTTCTCTCCACCAGATGTACTCCTACTAAGCCAGCCGCACCTTTTTCTTCCATTCTTCTCGCACACCACCACCCGCTGACTACCTACATGATACATCCCGCTTATTCGTCAAAGCGAGAGCTATACATGACAACTCTTTAGTCTTCTCTAATATCCTTATCGTCGCTCCTTCATTTGGTCTTTCAAGCTTGAGAATCCCCCTCCTCGGGCATTCATGTCTTGCTACTCACCATGAGCCATGGACTCCCCGTGTCCATCACAGTGGGACGAGCTCCCAGATGAAATCATCCTCCAGATCATTACTTGTAAGACTTCCCCTTCGTTGACGTGAGCCCTTGGAGTAGGCTGCTGGCTCTTTCGGCGCTTACGTCTCCCTTGACTTTTCTGTATGTTTCTGCTGCTTCCACTCCCGCGTCCTTCGCAACGGAGTCAGTGCAGTTCTATATTTCTTACCTACTACATGCGTGTGACATGGACAAAAAAGAGAGACAAAACAGTCTATAGGCCAGGGCTAACCAAGACCGCGACGAATGGTCACATGATGCAGATTTGGAGCCCTCCCAACTCACCAGGCTGCAGCTTGTATCGCGCAAACTCCGGAAGCTCTGTCTCGACGACGAGTTGTGGAAATTGCACTGCTTCGAGAAGTCGCCATGGCTCCGATTACTCAAGGCTCGGCGCAGCATGCAACGCCCAGTCATCGTCGAGCCGGCTCAGACACAAGACGATGCGATGCAATCGAATGGCGAAGCGAGCGAGATCCGCCACTTGCACAACGGTACCCTACCAAGGCGCAATGATCCTGGGAGCCCTGGAGCTATAAGAGGACAGCGACGGAAAATGAAGGATATGGCGAACTGGGACCCTCATTTCCCTGGCGAGAATGTATCATGGTACGATGAATATATTCAACGATATGCCACGACTTGTGTCAATTGGCTTCAAGCTCCTCGAGTGCGCACGGGCGGTTCCTCGCCGGTCGTTGAAGCTCGAGGACTGGCTCTATATAGTCCTTACGACGGTAACGATGGCTTGGGCACCATGCTGGCCGTCTCGCCGTTGGACGATGGGTCAGTCTGCTTGTGGGATGTCAAGGGATCACGAGGTCAGGCGGGCCGCATCGTTGCTACGAGCGAACCCGACATACTCTTCATAGACGGCCCAGGTAGCCAGAACAGCAAGAGATCGAAAAAGATTGACACGGGCGTCACAGAGTGCGTCACCGTAGATAACGATAGTCATAGAGCTTTCTTTGCCGTTCAAAGTCGTAAGTTGCGTCGGATGCAGAGAGCATGTGTGCATGAGGCAATGAGACAGAAATAAAAGGAAGAGAGAGAGAGAGAGAGAGAGAGAGAAAGAAACATGTTTGCGGAAACGCTAGAGCTTATTGGCAGAGACTAATCTGTCGCCTACTAGATCTCATCGAAGTCGACCTCAATCGCTTACAAGTCATTAGCCGAGAGTCTTTCGAATGGTCCATCACCACGTTGTCGGCCGTACACCAAGGCATACCGTTGACTGTGGGCACGTCACTGGGCATACATATCCATGATTTCCGGGCAAGATGCATGGCAACGCGCGACGTTGTCGAGCGGTTAGACAGGTCCGAGTGCGTGGACAGCAACATCTTTAAGAGCATCTTTGACAACAAGCCACTCCCTCCTTATGCACCGCTTTCTCAGCCGACTCCAATCAGTATTTTGCACCTCCCCCAAGCCGGGTCGCACAACCTTGTCTCAAATGATATTTACGTGTCTGGACGATTCTCAAACATCCTGCACTATGATCGCCGCAAGTTTCCCACCATCGTGGGGTCAATATGGTCCGGCGCGCTCATAAAGAGCTTGGCTGCCTTGCCATACCCCTTCTCCACGACTGATGCAGAACTGCGTCGGCAAGGCGAACTATCCCCCGAACGTGTCACCCAGGCAAAACTAGAGGGCCGGGGCAGGACATTAATGGCCGGTGGTGGATATAAATCAAAGGGCTCTCTCGAACTCTATGGCCTCAGCTCGACCTCGGCGTGTGGCACTGACGACGAAACATCGACATTGCAACACTCTGTCATGCAGAACCGGCAAACAGCTGCTTCGTCCACCATCTTGTCCGTCACGAACCACGGCAGCAAGATTGTGTTTTCCGATGGATCCGGCTTTATCAAGTGGTTCGAGCGTGATGGATGGACAGAATGCCGACACATCAAAGTTGGCCACAGTGATGCTGATGAGCCGTCTTCTCTCTTCGCGTCGATGCCTGCCTCGGATGATATGGCGCGCAAGATTGTCTCGACTAAGTCCAAGGATGGGGAGGACCGGCCCAATGATGACAATATTCTGCTGTGGACTGGCGAAAAGCTTGGTATGGTGAGCTTTACCACTTCGCCGCTCTTCACTGGGAGGGACTGGGAGGGGCCGGAGTCGGAGATGGATGCTGAGGAGGATGGACAGAGACGGCGGTACTCTCGGAATATGCGGCAAGCTTTGCAGCGGCAGGCTGATGAAGTTCAGTTTATCGGGAGACTGGCTGAGGGGGGTCATAGGTCTTGAGTTGTTCGGGACGGCACTCACCTATTTCATGATCTTTTTTGTTTACTTTTACAGATGAAGAAAAAAAATACAAGGAGGGCACGATGGCAGGGATTGGAAGACGCGAGGTTGAACCGGCACGACGCGACAAAACGCTCTCCGTGAAAGATACTCAGCTGGCTCTGGTGCTTCCTTTTGGGACGGCAAACAAAATTTTGTCTTACGATGAGTCTGGTGGGATATCGTGGCCGAGCAACGGACCACGGGTTCCTCTTCGGAGACAAGGCGGCGTTTGGTCCCCAGCTTGTGTACCCAGCTGCGTTGCCATGATGGGTGTCCCTTATTACGTACAGAAGTGTTCAGGGCAATCTTCAATTTACAAAAAAGTACCATCGAACGAGAGAACATGAGAAAGAAGGTCTCTGAACGGGAGCTCGAAATTCCGGCCTGCAACCTCCGTACATGCTGTGATGCCAACCCCCAGGTCTGGATGCGTCGCAGTCGCAGATGATCAAATGATTACGGAGCACTGCCACATGATGACTAGACACGGCATAGAATAACAACAATCGGAAAGACGGCTTGGCGAATGGGATACCTGAGGGCGTATTCCGGGTTTGCATAATCTGGGAAAGGCAGGAGAAGGGGGATCAAGAGTTCGCGGTGTACCAAGTTGTACGAAGCATTACACCTGACACGGTCCGCTTCGAAAGGAGGGTGGGACAAAGACCAGTAGACGAACCATGGAGGATGGCATCACGCAATGGCATGCCGGCTTGTCTATTTTGGGAAAACAATTGGTACGTTGGTGGAAGAAGCCGAGGGGGTTATGGTAGTCAGAGGAATACCATGATTGTTGCGACCTGGCTTGCTGGTGATGTGTTGATGGCTTTGTTGGTGCGTGCTCGAATGCATAAGTCAAGTAGGCCTCGCACTGTTACTCTTACTTCTATGATGTTCTATCCTACTCCGTAGTTAGTACTTGCATGTACATATGTACCTAGCTCATATTTTACCGTCACTGCCATGCTTCGTCCATGACCACGAGTCCAGTCTTTCGCCAAGAGATGCACCACGCATGTCTTGTTGTGCATGTAAAACAACCATTGCCTCAGCATTTATGTAGTGTAAGGCTTGCTATATGGCATTCTCGAGCGACTTCATCCCGATAGTCCTCGGCATCTTGCAATACATGTATCTGTACTGTGTGTCAGATATGTAGGTACCTAGGTACATGAACTTGCGTTAGAACAGTGTTGTTCGTGTTTCAGACTTTCAGTACAATAATTCTCCGTAGGTACGGAGTACTTGCCGACGCAAAAAGTCTGCATGCAAGCGCCGTGTTCCTTGCAGCTCAAACCCAAGCTGATGTGACGACGGACTAGTAACGGACCCGAGACATGAAATCATAATCATATTATGGGAACTGTTGAACAAGTGGAGGCTGCGGAGCATAGATGTACCTATTCATCGCTTTTCCTTTCCAGTCTCTTTCTTTTGCTCTTCCTCACTTCTTTTTGGATAAGCGGCGCAGGTTTCACCGATGCAGCACGCACACACATCCGGGTGTTTCCGGCAAGTGCTTAAGCGGCTTATGGCGGGAAGGCCAGGCGGACGGCGTTATGCAGCATGCGCATGGCTTGAACTGAGCAAGTTGATGCGGCTGTAGCGTGATGGAGATTCAATCAATGTAGGTAGAGTCTAGACTGTAGGTAGTTGTGTTACTCCGTATGTACCTTTGTATGTAATAGGTAGGTACCTAAGGTACACCAGGTGTATATATGCATCATCATATTGCATACAACTTACAAGTCTTTCGCTTCGCCTCGCTTCGCGCGCATGGACATACCTACCTACCGCACGGACGTGAGCACTTAGAAGCACTGAGAACGGGCAATCAAGTTCGTTCTGCCGTGAATAGTCCGAAGAAGGTGTGTGAAGAGGTACCTAGGCTGCATGCAGGATGGATGCAGAATGCCGAAATGCAGATTCACCGGCCTCGACTACCTCGACCCGACGAGGCCTTGGTCTCGATCAAGAGTCCAAGACCAACTACATAACTATGTACATACCTATGTACATACATACATCTTCTTCGCTCGAATATTCCGTAGGTAAACTCCCCTGCCTGTCCTCCTTGCTTCTGGTAGCCCCAGGATCGGGAAGCGGGCCTTTGCTGCTTGTGCAAGGAACAGGCTCCAGGGGTGTATGTATACGGAGTCACGGGCAAAACGTCATCTTGCGGCTTGCCTGCCTTCCTCCTCTTGTCTAATAATTGTCTTTGCCTCCAGACCTTACACAAGAGGCTGACATCGGCTTCGCTTCATGACTTCGCTTGTCGTCCGCTTGTCGTTCGCTGCCCTGCCTTTTCCAGGACTTTTGAAACTAGGGTCCGTCATATCGTAATCGAACCTTGACCGGATGAAAGCTCCACTGGCGAGACTCGGTCACGTTCGCCGGAAGAGGGTCCGCTTTGAAGCGAATCTGAGGTGCCGTATGTACCTCTCCGTATGGATGGATGTACGGAGTACATGTACATATGTAGGTTAATGTACATGCACCATGTCACAGGTGGTTCGGTTCGTCGGACTTTTGTCACTCTGGACTCTGGAGTCTGGACGCGCGGTTTGGCCTTTAATAATTACGCGCCAGAAGGGGGACTGTAACGTAATTATATGTACACCGCTTAACCGCTACCCGTCTGCATCCAAACTTGGATCGACGCTGTCATTCATAACGCCGAGCCCTGTGTATGTACTTCTTTGTTTTTTTGTTTTGTTTTGTTTTTGCTCATCTGTTTGTTGCTTCTGTTTCAAATCGATTCTTTGTTCCACCGCTCTTTTGCTTCCTTTCTACTTTACTGGTCCCCTTTCCTCATCCTCATCTTCTTTCTTCCTGTTCGTCTTCCTCCTCCTGCATCGCCATCTTGGTCCGTCTTCCCTCTTTCTCGGAGACATTCATCAATGAACTAGCCTGCGTTTTTCTGTGCCCATCTTTTGTCCGGCCACTTTGTTTCATGCTTTTTGAGCGGTTCTCTCCCATTTCTACGATCGACGAGTCTCCTTGGACGGTATTTCCTGCATTTCCGGCGCGGCGTTGCGTGTTCGATGGCGTTTTGGGGTGAGACGGGCGGCGAGCCACTTCATGATCTGGAGGCCGCTCATCGCTCCGGTGACGCCGGCGTTACTGGCGACAAGGGCTATTACAATCGGCAGGATAGAGCGACGAGCAACTACTGGCATCATGGCGGTAATAGACATGCACAGCATCATCACGAATGCGGAGACCACATGCAACACCCGCAGCCGCAGCATCAACCACATCAACAACATCAACACCAACATATGCGCCTGAATCACCACGAGATCGAGTCGTCAGCTCCGGCTCACAATCTCCCGTTTTTGGTCATCCGCGAAGGCAGCGACCACGAGCACGACCGCGATCGCAACCCGATTCACGTTCACGACCACGACCACAATTACATCCACAATCACATGCATCCACATAATCGCAAACACATCAGCGGCCTTCGTCACACCCCTTCACCGTCACGGTCGTCTTCACCAACATCATACCTGCCAGCCGAGTCTCCCGGCATCCATTCTCTCCATGCCAATCTGTCTATACCCACCCTCGAGCGCACCGAGTCTGGCCACTCCATCACATCCGATACCTCAGCGCACCACCATCACCACCACTTATCCCTCCCCTCCGACGCGCCTCTCCTGGAAGACCTCCAAGCCGCCCGCCTCGTACGCGAACACGTCTCTCTCTACCACCGCCGCTATCCGGACTCACAACCAGAGCGCATTCTCCGCGCCCTCATCAGCCCCAAATCCCGAGGCGCCGACTTCCCTCTCGACAACGAAGCTCTCCAGAGCATCTTCTCCGCCGCCAACGAGCTCTTTTTCGCCTCACGACTTACACGCCGTGTCACCTGGGACTGGAGTCACTCCGCAGCAGCAAAGTACGATAACCACATCCTAGGTACCACGGCCGTCCGAAGAAGCGCCCATTTCGACGGCCTCGAAACGCTGATCGTGTTATCGTCTCCCATCCTCCGCGACACCAAGTACAACCGACGCCTCATAATCTCCACGTTTCTGCACGAAATGATGCACAGCTTCATGTTTGTCATGTGTGGCTGGAATTCAAAGCAATCCAGCGGGCATACACAGGGTTTCCTTCAAATCGCGGGCATTATCGACGATTGGGCAGGCAAGGATTGCTTGCACCTTCGAGAAATGGAGGCTAATTTGGAGAGGTGGCGCGGAGATGACTACACGACGTGCGGTGGTGGTGCGAGTGCGAGTGCGAGTGCGAGTGCGAGTGCTGGTGCCGGAATCACAAGCGAAGACAATCAACATCAGCAAGACCCGTATAACCACCGGTCGATGGAGGGTCCCTCGAGCTCGGAACTGAGCAAGTACAATGATCCGCTGTATTTGGAGCAAGCGACTGGGTCGTGGGACAAGAGACATGATACGGTGAGGGAGCACGAGCACCATGTGTTGCGGCCGCCGTTAACAGCGCCGCAGAGGCATGTTCCCGCGCAGGAGGATTGGCAGTGGTATGAGAGGGGGGATGTGGGGGAGAGGTTGCAGTATATTGAGGAGGCGCAGGGGCAGTATCGGTCATGATGATACCTAACGATATGTGTTTGAACTTTGATGAAAGGAAGCTGGGCATATATCATTTTTTTGGAGTTTTGTTCTTTTTGTTTTGATGCTTACTACCTACCTGATACGCCGGCCTTTTCGTTTCGTATACTGGTTGGGGTTTTTCTTGCTACACGGCCTCGGGATATACATGTGCGAGCCAACAGGGAGCGCAGGGCCGACTTTTCGCTATGCTCATGTTTGCTGATTTTGGCATGGCGGTGCAATTCATTTTACACGCGTTTGAGCATCATGGTACTGGGCGTGCAATAATTTAGGTACAGAGGCGATGATTACAGACGGCTTGGAAGATCTGGGCCTTTGACTCGTTACGTTTGAAGATGGGAGCTTGGAACTTTGCATTAGCTACAGATAGGTGCGCCAAGATCGCACGGAAAGTCATGGACAGGACATTGTTTTGAGACAGGCATTGATGATAACCATCACGTACATTTTAATAATACCACTCTGCGTACCAAGTCGCAAAGTTTTACAGCACCATCGCACAACTTTTGCTGCATGCAGGGGACAACAGAAGGAATGGAAGATTGTCGGAGGAGTAGAAACAGGCGATGTAAGAGATACATTTAGCTAGATGATGATAGAAGATCGTTTCGCAAAGCTAGAGAACATGCGTAATATATTTCTCAAATATATTCTACATGAGAGTGCAGGGATGCTATGTGTCAAGAATCAAGATCTAGATAGAGTACATGGCTGTAGATGGCAATGCGTCTTCTTCTTCTTCTTCTTCACGTTCTATCAACAGATGTGTGCATTCTTCGTATCTGGTCGTTCCTTTTGATGATGTTTCTTCGTTGTGCCCGTGCTATGCTATGCTGTGTTGAGATAGGTTGAAAAAAGTTCATGTTCATGTTCATGTTTGTGATTGTGTTCATGTTCAATTCTTGTTTGCGTTCTCATGTATCGTTTTCTTCCTGTGTGTATGGTTTTGTCGAGCTTCGTACCACAATAGACGTCGTCGTGTCATCACAGTCCGTCAGTGTTTGTCTCCAAACATGTCCCATATCACGTCCGCGGCGGACTCGCTCGCGCCACCGCTGCATACCGACCATTCGGCTGCGCCCGCCTCAGCAATGGCTCCCTCTCCCTCTCCCTCTCCCCATCGTCATCATCGCTCACCGCACTCCCATTCAACAGCAAATGACCGCCCCCAATACTCTCTCTCCCTGTCTCCTCTCCCTCTTCCTCCTCAGCACTGCTCTCCGCCCCATATCCAGCCGGCCCATCCCCCTCGACCACCCAGAACAGTGGCACAGCACCCAACAGCGCCATGAAGGCGAGAAAGAAATACGCCGTGACAATGTATCCGTGCTTGGCACCCCATGTAAAAGCATACCCCGTGCTCGCGGGGCCGAGGGCCCGTCCAAAGCCGCTAAACATGGTGACGAAGCCGTTCAGGGTGCCCAGAATGCGTAGCGACAAGCACGAATTGGTCAGGAGGATAATGATGGCGGGGAAGGCCACAATGACGGAAAAGGCTTTCAGGCCGAGGACGAAGGCGAGAGCTGTCATGCGCTGTGTGGACGTGGGGAATAAGGACGTGTAGGGCGTGAGGATGTAGGCGAGGGGCATGATGATGCCTGTGATGGGAACGTTAGCTCATGTGCGCGGTGATTCCTTTTCTTCTCCTTCATTTTCATTCCGTCGTCCTTTTCAGTTTTCTTCCTCTTCCTCTTCTGTATCGCTTCACCGACCAAAAAACGAAAAAAAGGGGGGGGGAGGGCAATAGGGAGTACGTACAGCATGCCCTGTAGCAGTTCAACACCCCCCAGCGAGCCACCATGGGAGAAAACACGATAAACTGCACGAGGCCACACGTTATCCCGTATAGCATGAAAATAGTGCCAATCCGTCCGGACTGCAGACCAAACCCGCCGTTAAAGTAAAACGGCAACCGCGTATTATCAGGCGTGTGCTCCATGACGGGGTAATTCAGAAACACCGTCACATTCTGGTCATACGCCACCGAGTGGAACGCCAAGAAAAAATACGCCAGCATCACCAGGTTCGTCTGGGTCGTGAACATCTCCATGAAACCCACCGGAGCCGTGTTGTAGTCCTTTTTGCTCCTCTGTGGAATCCTCTTATTCGGGAGCAGAGGCGCCGTGGCCTCGCCATCCACAAAGGACGTTCGTCTCTGCTGAACGTGTCCCCCATCCGACATTCGAGCGTGTGGTTGTCCGCGTCGACGACGATGAAACAGTGCTCGGGTGAGACGCTTGCCGATGGAGAGGCCCCAGTCGTGTTGGTCTCGCTTCGAGGCCAGCGTTTCTTCGAGAAAAAGGATGGCGCTCGTGGCGGAGATGAGGAAGAAGAACGTGGCGATTAGGTTGGGGAGTGCGTAGGGGAACTTTTCAAAGTACCAGACTCCTTTGAAGATGGAGGGGAATTGGTGGACTGGGTCGGCGAAGAAGCCTCCAAAGGCTGGGCCTACGACACTGCCCAGACTCCAGACGAAAGGCATGATGCTGAAGGCGCGGGGCTGGAGTTCTTTTTCGGGGACCAGCTCTGCTACCATGGTTCGGATGATGCCCACTGTGCTGAGGGTTAGTCGGCTGTGTTGCTTTTACATACCAGATTCACACACAGATGCTTCTGCAGGAGGGGGAGACGGACCGTTGCCATTGCTGGCGCCTTGGATGGCGCGCACCGTGACAGCCATGGGTAGCGATGTCGACATGCCCCAGATGATGAAGCATACCATGGTGCAGAGCAATCCTATGATCAAGCTGGGCTTCCGTCCCCATCGGTCGGCAAACTTGCCCCAGGGGACAGCAGCAAAGCTCTGGAAGAGGGAAAACACGGCCGAGGTCACGCCAGCCCATTTGGCTACTTCATTTTCTTCCACGCCTAGATCGCGGATCATCTGAGGGAGGTATGGGTAGATGGACGTAGTGGCAATGGGTTCGGCGAATCTTGCGACGGCTGAGCATCAACAATTTGTTAGTCAATGCATCTCTCGAGACTTGTCATTTCATGACGAATAAACGAGGTTTAGGAATAGGATGGGTGACTTGTTCGATGGATGACTTGATACGAACAACCATGGGAGGAGCATTATAGGAGAACGTTTCGCTGAAGGCATTGTGGACTCGGATTGCACGAGCAACACGACCTGCTTGTCGCAATGCCTATTTCACCTGCACCATAGTTTCAGGCAAGCATGACGAGAGAGCCACTGATGCAGAATCTACTCCAGTAGACTGACTCCAGGTCCATCGCGCGATCTGGCTCTTTACGCAGTCAAAGTCGTACCTAAAATCGTCAACTGCTGCACCGGCAGCTTTGGCCTTGGCGGCACCGATGAGTCGTCGTCATGGCTCATCTTCAAAAACTCGAATTGAGCCCATTCAGAGTGGTGACGATGCGAAAGCCGGCGCCGAGAAAAAGTCGCAGTGGGGCCAAAGAGTGATGTAAGAACTGGACAAACAACCCGCTAGGCGTTTTTCTTCTTTTTTTCTTCTATTGTATTATTTCGTCCGCAAGGAAGAAACAATTCCAATGGTAGGCGAGACTGGGAGCGGTCCGAGAGAAGCCACTCATTGCAAATCGCCGTCGAGTACGCGGGGAGGAGGAGGAGAGCAACAGCCTCGGAACGTTCAGGATTGTAGCGCAGGGAAATTGTCCACGAATCGAGCACGCGAGCAAAACGGACTGACGGTCAACGTAGGGTTGACGCCGAACGGCATCCATGTCATTTTCAAGTCGGCCATTGGGGGCCATGGCGGTCGCCGGTCGGATGGGTCGGCTGACACGATTCGGAAGCGTGAATAGCAGCCAGGAAGCGGCCGGCCTAATCCCACGCTACATATCCCGCGCTATCCCACACAAGGAATAAGATCGGGGACCATTATGCAGGCAGCATCGACAGGGCAGCACATCTGCCCGGTTTCCGGGATGGATGGGTCAAGAGTTAAGACAATGCGATGCTGCTGATGTGTGTTCCGGTGCATCTCCGATGGAAGGTGAAGAATCATGGCAGATTGTTTTGTCAATGCCAAGACACGATCGTGGCTGCACAGTGCAGTGTCACCACGTGTGTATGTATGTACCTATGTACTCCGTATATACCTACCTACCTACATACCTAAACCTCAAAAGGGACTTTCTGCACCACCCCGTTGTGGCACAGCACTGAGCAGTGGCGCGGGATACGAGAGACACAAACAGATGACTCGCCCCAGGTGTTCGTGACTTGAGACCATGTACCTCTTTCGTTATATATTGCGGCCAGTCCCGAAAGCGCATCCAGACAGCAACATGAACTGCCTTTACATTAGGTACTCTGCAGCCTGCAGGCGACCGGCGGCCAGAGGTATTTCAGGTCCTGTTGGCGAGAAACTCAATGCTTTCAAATGACAAAGGAAATCGTCTCAGAGGTTTAGATATGTAATACATAGGTACATTAGGTATATACGGAGTATGTATGTACCCAATACAAGGTAGTAGGTACCTAGTACCGTTGAGCGCGGGTGCTGTACCCACACCTGTCCAGTGTCCGCACTGCGCAAGCCACAAGTTCACAACCCATCAGCGGCAGCAATGCGGAGTGCAGCGGGAACACATGGCACCAGCTTCGTCATTGAGAGCTCATCACCTCGGAGCTTGGCAGCTCTGTAAAACCACTTCTAAGTTCTCCGCAGCATCTTGGTCACCCAATGCATCACCATCTTCCTAGTCGCGATATCTCTGTGTAGTTAATACCGGGCCTTCCTTTCTCAGGCCATCCCAGACACTTGCGCAGCAACTCGCACACCATCTTGGCATGGCCCGGCTGTGAGTCCTGACTCCTGAGTCCTGAGTCCTTGCTTGCACCTTCATTCAAGCCGTTTCGGCCAATCTCGATGCCCTCTGTGAAACCGTATCGCTGGCATGTTTTAGGCGACACAACCTCAATTCTTCTTCAGTGAAGTCGACTGGACTCGACTAACTTGATTGTCTACAGATTCCTCTCGGCGCCTGAAAAGATGGCCCATGAGTCGACGCCGTTGATCCGCACGGCCCGTCTTGCGCCGCGCCGGACCAGATATCGTCACCAGAATTGCCGTCGTTTTGGGAGATTTGTTTTTTCATGCCTTCTAGCATTCGGCCTTACCGCCTTTCTCAATGTGGTCTTGATCAGGCCCCATATCCATCGTGACCACCACGGCCGCCACTCGTCGCACTCTTTCTCGCATGAGCAGCTCAAAAAGGTGCTTCTTGAGACTCCCTCTGCTGATCATGCCAGAGAATGGAGCCAGTACTACACTTCGGGGCCTCATCTTGCAGGCAAGAACTTCTCACAGGTAATGTCAAACGAGTGGACTTATTGGCCTTTGACTCTGGTCCTGTGACTATGTTTTAACTTTTGTAGGCCGACTGGACGAGGGAAAAGTGGCAAAGTTGGGGAGTTAATTCAAGTATCGTCGAATATGATGTCTACATCAACTATCCGGCCGGCCATGGGCTTTCACTGCTGAAGAAATCGGACGAGAACGATGCGTGGAGCATCGCATTCAATGCCTCACTTACTGAAGACGTCCTGGATGAAGACTCCACCACGTCTCTCGAAGATCGAATTCCAACGTTCCACGGATACTCTGCCAGCGGCAATGTAACGGGGCAGTTCGTATATGTCAACTACGGCACCTACCGGGATTATGAGGATCTGGTAGACGCTGGTATCGATCTCAAGGGTAAGATCGCCATTGCGAGATACGGCGGCATTTTCAGGGGTCTTAAAGTCAAGCGTGCTCAGGAGCTCGGCATGATTGGCATCTTGATATACAGTGATCCTGGTGACGATGGAAAACAAACCGAGGCCAACGGGTATAAGCAGTACCCTGAGGGCCCTGCCCGACAAGAGAGCAGTGTTCAGCGTGGAAGCGTTCAGTTCCTCAGCACTCGTCCTGGTGATCCGTAAGCCTGCCTGTGCTTTCATAATAATAGTGCAGCCAGTATATACAAGCGAGAGACGGAGAGAAAGAAAAATACTGACATATTAGCAGCACGACCCCAGGCTACCCTTCCAAGCCAGGCGTTCCACGCGCCCCAGCTCACGACTCCACGCCATCTATCCCTTCTCTCCCCATCTCGTACGCTGATGCCATTCCTATCCTCAAGACTCTCAACGGCCATGGTCCCAAAGCAGGCGACTTCAACAAGTTTTGGCAGCGGGACCTCGGGCTTGGATACAAGGGCGTCGATTACAACATCGGACCCTCGCCCGAGGACCTGGTTCTCAATCTCTACAATGAGCAAGAATACGTCACAACGCCTCAGTGGGACGTTATTGGCATCGTCAATGGAACAGTTTCCGATCAAGTCGTTATCGTCGGCAATCATCGAGACGCATGGGTCGCAGGCGGTGCCGCCGATCCCAACAGCGGCTCCGCGATATTAAACGAAGTGATTCGAAGCGTGGGCAAGGCCGTAGACGCTGGATGGAAGCCCCTCCGCACCATCGTGTTTGCAAGCTGGGATGGCGAGGAGTACGGCCTCATCGGAAGCACGGAGTGGGTGGAGGAGTACCTCCCCTGGCTCTCCGCCGCAAGTGTCGCCTACGTCAACGTCGATGTCGGCGCAACAGGGGCCAACTTTGTGGCCTCGGCTGCTCCTCTTCTGAACCAAGTTTTGAGAGACGCAACACACATGGTTCCCTCTCCGAATCAGACCGTCCCCGGACAAACTGTCGGAGATGTATGGGACGGCGAGATCAGTACCATGGGAAGCGGGAGTGACTTTACGGCATTCCAGGACTACGCTGGTATTCCGTCCATAGACATGAGCTTCAAGAGCGGTCCTAATGATCCGATTTATCACTACCATAGCAACTACGACAGTTTCCACTGGATGGATACGTACGGAGATCCCGGCTTCGGGTATCATCTCGCCATGGCGCGCGTTCTCGGCATGGTCGTCGCGGAACTTTCCAACACGATTGTTGTTCCTTTTAGCGCGACTGAATACGCGGATTCTCTGGGGGCCTATCTCGACAAAGTGGAAGAAAAACTCCGGCCGAAGCTGGATGAGGAAGAAGTCAGCCAAGAAGCCGTGTTTGCTGCTCGCGGTGCGCTTCGTGGCAAGGACGTCAAGGGTAGTTCAGATGCCTTTGAGGAGAGTCTCAAGAAGATTCGACGTTCGTTGAGTCATCTCCGCGAAAAGTCTGTCCACTTGGATGAGCGCGCAGCGTGGGCGAACCATAAGCTGGAAGAGGGGATTCCTTGGTGGAATATCGTGGGCAAGGTGAAGCTGTGGGCAACGGTGGCGCATGTCAACTTCCAGTACAAGTTCTTGGAGCGGCAGTTCTTGTTTGAGGGGGGTCTGGACAATCGGAGCTGGTTCAAGCACGTTGTCTTTGCGCCGGGTCTGTGGACCGGATACTCGGGAGGTAAGTCGTTCCCTTTTTTCCTTGTGGAGGTTTCACGGAAGCTCGTTGTGAATCCATGCTGACATAGGTGTCTTTAGCGGTTTATCCTGGTTTGATGGAGAGTATCGACGCCAAGGATTACTCTGCGGGGTTGAAATGGGCGGGAATCATTGACCGGTGTGTTGCTAAGGCGGCCAAGAGCATTTTCGAATAGTCGAGACTTGTTGATAGTCACCTGGTCTCGATCGACTGTAGAACAAGAGTAATAAGGAAATTATTGAAACTGGATCCCTATATCACGGTATGACCGTGATACGAGGACCTTGCAGCAATATCTGGGGGGCAAAATGGGGTGTTTATATTGACTAA